>QGQJ01001837.1:447-13314 GCA_003206725.1 Blastomyces emzantsi
AAAAAAAAAAAAAAGCTAAGACAAACCGAAGTAGGAAATTAGAAGAACGTGTGATCATTTATATCCCTAGCAACGCAGAGAGTAAAAACACTAACAAGAACAAAAAAACGCCAGATACACATAAAATGCTCCCGATTGAGATCTCAAAGCCCCCGTGAATAGTTTAATATCGTGTCTCGTTGTCCTTGGCTCAGGCTTTCTTTTTTCTCGAAGGAAGAACCTGGCCCTTGCAAAAGGTAAATTTAATAGGGTTGCAGAATACCAAATGGCCCCAGTAAGGAAGTAAAGAAAGACGGTGTATCATGTTTTTTTGGATCTTTTTTTAACATTCACCGAACGTGTTTTCGCCGGAGTATCTATATTAAACAATAAGCTGAGATGTCCGACGCATTTTTTTTTTTTTTTTGATAGATAATGGATGATAGGTAGGCGTGTGGGGGTAAACATACGTGATGTATAGGAAACCGTCCTCGTCCTTGTGCTCTTCGTAGATGCTGCTCATCAGAGCGGCAGTGGGGGGCAAGACCTCATCCACGAAGATGAAGATGGCCTTCTCGGGTGAAAGCTTGATGCGCTTGCGGATGACGTAGACGAACTGGCCGACGGTGAGGTCTGCGGGGACGAGATACTTCTTCTTGTCGATGGTTGCGATGTCTGATTTCTCGACTTTTTCGCAGATTACCTGTTCACCGCCATGTTTATATATTAGCACCGAGCAAATGGTAAATCGTGTGTTTAGCTATGTAAATGGCATATATGTGTGTATAAAGAGGGAGCGGACGTGTTTTACAGAGGAGGTATAATGTATAGGATAGTTGAGGGGGGGCGACATACCGGGATACGATCCGCATATTTTGCTCGGATGCGCTCAGCTTCTGCCTTGCGCTTCTCGAAGGGATGCTCGTCCTTGAACTTGGACCGCATGGTGGGAGTGGGACAAATACTATGGATAGAGATTTGGCAGAGAGATGTAAAGGAGGTGCTGCGGGAGGTTGCCGGCGGGGGCGGGGGCGTTTATATAGGTAGGAGCTTGGTGGGTGGTGAGAGGATGGCCTGGGAATGCTTGGTGATAGATAGATAGATAGATAGATGGAGATCGCGATGGATGACGATGGATGAAATGAGCCCCCGGAAGCGGCTCAGCCCCGCCTATTATATGCCGGTGACTAATCAGGCAGCCAGGGCGGTGAATCATCCGCTCCACGTGACTCAAGCGGGAGCTCTCCGAGTGACACAATGGAGGTACTGGTACAAACACAGCGCTTACCAGGCACCGGGCTTAGAAGGTACCAATACGAGATGCGAGTCATCAGGACCCTTCTCCTTCTATCATGTGTGTGTCTTGCAGAGAATGATTTACATTTAGTAACCTTTGTCGCGCTGGACGGTTCCTGCGTCTGCTGGTGATGTGTCATTTTTTGGCGTCCTGTCTCGCTTGTTCTCAGGCGGGCGTTGGATGATGATGATGACATTCTGCGCCAAACTCAGATGACCTTGCTATACAGAGAGGGAAGAGGGAAAAGGGAAGAATCTAGAAAGCTTGTATTATGAATCGGCATCTACAGCCATCTACCGCCATCCACCGCACACCAATCACTACTATTCCCATTCGTTTTGTATGTTCAAGCTAGTCTGACCAGATGAGAATCCATCTCTATCATCTTCCCCTCAGCTTGATGCCGCAAAACAAACAAAACCCACAAGCTATGACATAGTATCAGGCCACCCCGGACAATCTATTGATCCGAAATACCGCACCACGTGATATCTGGATGCCCACCTGCAGTTCCCGCGGCGGATCTCAACTTTTGGATTCCGCTCTGATATTTATTCAGCGGCATAAGACACCACCCAACGACCAATGCCATAATTGTTCTGCGGAATATATATATATATATATATATGAATGGATGGCTACTGGGGTATATCTTTGTGGCCAGCGACCTTGAACTAATCCCATCTCTCAAACGGGAAGCACCCAAACTATTTACAACATGCCTACCAAGATGGCTCCCCAGCGCCTTTATTCGTTTTTCCCTAGGGCCATGAGCCGGAGGGTCATACCAAGGGTCCAATTGACTGGTCTACCCAAAAATCAATTAAGCAGAATGTCAAATGAATCGAAACCGCGGCCCAGCGAACGCGACACCGTTTGGAGACCATATCTCCGAATCAGCGTTGGCGTAGTCTTCATAGGAGCTATGATCTACTCAATGGTAAAAATTATACTTATATATTCATCTCTAGATAAATGAATGAAAAGTTAATCCGTACTTCCAGGTAACCGACGATAATGAAACAAAACTCGACGCCCCCTCAATAGCCGAGCTAGATGAAGCAACCAAACGTGACACCTCCATCACCGAATCCTCCCCAATGCGTCTCCGGATGGAGAAGCTGATAAAGGAACACCAGCAGATGATCGTGGATGAACTGTCCAAGATAGACGGCAAATCATTCAAGGCGGATACATGGACCCGCCCCAATGGCGGCGGCGGCATCTCCTGCGTACTGCAGGACGGCAACGTTTTCGAAAAGGCCGGCGTCAACGTCTCAGTCGTCTACGGCAAATTGCCCCGCCCGGCCATCGAAAAGATGCGTGCAGACCACAAGTCCTTCGTCGCCGCCGACGTCGACTCTCTAGACTTCTTCGCGGCAGGCCTGTCCCTCGTCCTGCACCCCAAAAACCCCATGGCGCCCACCGTGCACCTCAACTACCGCTACTTCGAGACCGCAGACCCCAAGAACCCGCTCAGCGGCGACAAGAATTGGTGGTTTGGCGGCGGGACGGACCTGACACCTTCGTACCTATTCCCAGAGGACTGCGAACACTTCCACAAAACTATCAAAGACGTTTGCGACAAGCATGACGGCACATATTACCCGCGCTTCAAGAAATGGTGCGACGAGTATTTCTACATCCCTCACCGCGGCGAAGCGCGCGGCGTCGGCGGCATCTTCTTCGACGACCTCGATGCCGAATTCTTCGCCCAATCTTCCCGTTCCCCATCCCACATCCATTCACAGGCCCACTCCCACTCCCACGCCTCCTCACAAAACGCCCAGGAGGCCATCTTCTCCTTCGTCACGGACGCCCTCACCTCCTTCCTCCCCTCGTACGTCCCTATCATCGAAAGGCGCAAGGATATGCCCTTCACTCCCGCGCAGAAGGAGTGGCAACAACTCCGTCGTGGGCGGTATGTGGAATTTAACCTCGTGTATGACCGTGGCACGAGCTTTGGGTTGCGCACGCCCGGTGCGCGTGTGGAGAGTATATTGATGAGTCTGCCGCGGACGGCGGAGTGGAAGTATATGGATCCTGTTTCGGGGACGAGGATTGACGATGGTACTTCAAGAGGTCCTGGGGGGGATGGCGAAGGGGAAGCGGGCGATGGTGACGTTAAGGTGAAGGAGAGGGAGTTGATGCAGGTGTTGAAGAATCCGAGGCGGTGGGTTTAAGAGAGGGATGATTTTGTCCCAGTTCTCTTTTCTGTGGTGTGTGTAGTAGTGTTGAACTACTAGATCAATGGGTTCCTCTGCTCCTTTTTCCTCCGCTTTTACACTCCGCCCTCAAGGGTATACAGTTGCTGTTGCAGTCGCTCATCACTTATCACCACTCACCCTGATATAAAAGAAGAAAAAGTAATTTAATCTAGAGAGAAAAATATTCATGTACAGTACCATATGAAAGCTATCAATGAGGCTTTTTGGACAAAAATAGAAATGTAGGATATGATTATATTAGTTATATTTTTTCACTTTGCCCTTGGTGTTTTGGTTATGTTTTCAATCTTCATTCATTGCATAACATAGCAGTTTATACAGATACAGATGCAAATTTGTACATACCAAGCTAAAAAAACAGAGATCTCTAGTTGTAAACGAAGATACGAGAGGTCTATGATATTGAATTTGGGGCGCTTGAATCTTGAATGCATAAAGCGCCCGAGGTTTGCTTTGCCTGCCTGTATATCAGTGGAATCAACGCAAAAGCTACAGCAAAGGACAGAAGAAAACAGGAGGGTGGCAAATACTGAAAAACAACTCTAGTAAGAATGGAAGGGGGTATATAAATAAGTAACTATAGGTGTAGAACACAGATGCAGGCATGTTCTAAATGTAAGGGAACCAAAAACAAAAATGAGATTATATAACGAATGGAGTTAGGGGTGCAGTAGGCTGCTGTGGTTTCTTTGAACGGATGAGGGTCAAAAAAGAAAAGGACAATATTCTCCGTTTTCTGGGGCCTGGTTTATACAAAATGGGGGATCCAAGATGTCGAATACATCCAATAGTGCAGGAAGGAAAACGGCCAAGACGAAGAAAAGAAAGGAAAGGAAAGGATATGGAAGACACAGGGGAAAAAAACAAAAAGAAAATGTACGGTTGAGAGAATAGGAACGCATTACAAAAATGTCTAATATATCAAAAACCATGAAGAGAAAGACTTAGATGATAATAGGAAATGGCAGCTTTGTCTCCAAAACACCTTAAAGCAAACACAAACACCTCATTGTAAGCCGTTTGGTCCCGTTCGGTGTTTGTTGATCTTTCTTCATTCCATGCAAGTCGCTCCAACAACAAGCAACTATCCTCAACTCAATCCTCCCCCCACCTCGCCATTATACTTATACTTCTATCGCCGTCGAATATAATTTAGAATATATATATCACCAGTCTTTCGTCATTATTTGCCTCCCGAAACTAGCGCTCGTTGCTTCGCGAGCCAGCTTCGATGGACTTCCACGCCAGTCGTGCTGGTGCTAGCTGGATGTCTGTATCGCAGCATGGAAACGTTGCCGTTCTGCAGTCGGGACTGCTGGTCATACCACGCGGATGAAATGAGCGCGATCTCCCGGGCTTGGCGTTGGATGACTTGCATGAGGTTTTTCTATCATAAATGTTTGGTTAGAAAATATTTTGCTTTCCACGCGCTCTCGTTTTGTTTTTTTTCTTTTGTACAAAACCTGCTTTTCTTGGGTAACAGGGAGTAGCAGTAGTATCATCTCTAAAAGATGGTCAAGGGTTATGGTGGCAGATAAAGGGGAACTTATGATATGTATACCTCGGCTTCTTTATGCGATTCCTGCTCTTCAGAGTACTGAATACGCTCTTGTAGAGACTTGATAAGTTCGTTTTGCTGGTTGATGTGCTGTTTTGGTTTCCCCCCGATTCGTTCGGCGCCGAGTTAGCATTAGAACCCCGAGGGATGCGGTTTTTAAGAGATATATGGAGAAAGGAACGCTTCAATGTTATAACACAGTGGCACGGGGTCGACGATGAAAAATTGCAAATACAAGCGCGACGAAAAGGAGGAACCATTGCCAGAGTGCCAGAGCGCTCCGGATCTACGAATGGTCAACCTCTGGTTCTGGTTGTATTGTTTGGATGTAGAAAGGGGAGTATTGGCCAGGACTAAGACTTCCGGAAGTCTTATAATAGGGGCTTGCAAACAAGGAAGGATCCTCTGCCAGTCCAGAAAAGCCGTTTATCAATTTTCCCATGGGGAAGATTTTGATAGAAACAAAATACGCAAAAGGAAAAAATGGGAGGTATATTTTTTATGCGAACTAACCTCTGCTCTCTTTGCCAGATTTTCGGCACTCCGCTCCATGGTATCCGAAAACTGTCTAAGTAAATCGGTTCCTGAGAGTTGGGGCCCATCCGTATTGTTGCTGTTGAACCTAGCGGTAACTTCATCAAGAAGTTTCTTCATCTCATCCATGGTGGCTTGGTCTTCGCCTTGCATTTCTTGCACCTTCTTGGCTATCCTGTCCCGGAGAGAATCGCGTTCTGTAGATGCCTCCTGGACAAATGACTGGCTGGTAGCGAGCTTGGTTTCGAGATCCTGGATTTTGTTTTGAAGGGCATGCACTTCATCTCGCATTTTTATCACGTCAGGGGAAGAAGAGTCGTTTGCGGCTTCGACCATGTCGAGTTTCTCCTTGCTGATCAGACCCACTTCAACAATGTCAGCAAAAGGTAGATGGTGCGAGGTGGGATTCTTAAGCCATGTATACACTCACATTCAGCTTTCGCATCCTGGAGCTGTCGCTCTATTACTTCAATTTCGCCTTGTGCATCAGCAAGTTTCTTCTGAATGGCTGAATATTCATCTTGTAGCTTTCTATAGGCATCACTATGGTTTTCGTTAGAATCTATTCAATGTAACGGAAGGTAAAATTCCTACTTCTCTGCAAATTTAGTACTAAACCCAACTGTGGGGGATTCTTTCGCGGTGTCCTGGGGTTTGTGTGTTAGCGTTTTTCCTGATCAAGCGAAATAGAACTAGGGGAGCCATACGCTCGATGGAGATACTCCACCGTTGAATTTTTCAAGCTCCCGTTTAAGCTCTTCGTTCTCAAATTTCCTAGACCTAGTTAGCACTTGCACTGTTAACGAGATATATGACACTAACAGCTGCGCTTCCCGTCGGCCAACCTCGTCAAGATCCCTCTGGAAAGTCCCGTGTGCCTTTGGAGTTGTACTTCCAGGAGTAGTTGGACTCTCCAAACCTTCGAGTTCCCGTATTCGATCCCTTAATTCGCTGATGGTAGCTTCATCACTGGCAAGCTGATCTTCTGCGCTCTGAAGTCGTTCAGTGAGAGCATGGTTGTTAAACTCTAGCTGTTTCTTCACATTTTGAATCTCGTGGCGATCCTGCTCTATTCTTGGGAGGACACGACGGTACTCCTCAAGCTCCACGTCCCGTTCAGATGAAGATTTCTGACTAATATCGCTATCTCGCAATTGCTGCTGTAGATCTTTAACCTGATTTTTAAGTGCGATATTCTCCTTTTCGAAATCTTGGCTAGCTTGGAGTTTCTGTCGATACTTCTCCGCCGCATTTGCCCGCCTGGAAAGCTGGTCTCGTTCGTTCTTCACTTCGTCGTAGTCATCTTGTAACTTTTGGAATCTCTGATTCTTCACCCGTAATGACTCGACTGTCATCCGTAGACTATCAATTTCGTCCTGGGAAGCCTGGATTTTGGCTTCCTGAGATGCGATAAGATCCTCCTGCTGGCGTGTTCTGCTTTCCAATGTTTTGGCGCCCGGTATCAAATCTCCCTTCCCAGACTTCAAAGTCGTCAAGCGATCTTCAGTAGATGTAAGCCTATCCAGTACCGTATCGTGGCTCTCCTGAAGTCGAGCTAAGCGGTCATGTAAGTCCTCCACTGTTTTCTCTAGCTCTTGTTTTTCATTGAACAGTTTGTCCTTTTCGGCCAGTACCTTTCCGAAGCGTTCCTCGAACCGTAGTTCTGGGTCCATGGGCATATCTCGTCTTGTCGAGAGGTCATTCCGCTCATAATCAAGTTCCTCTAGTCTTTCGTCCGACGGATTTTGTGCTTCTTGTATAATATCCTTCAGCCCTTCTTGTGTCGAAGTGGACAGCTTCTGCATTGTCGTTATGTAGGCTTCCGCATTTGGCGAGCTAATGGCTGCAAGCAAGAATAACTTGAGGAGTTCGTTTGTTTCCTTTGTCGACGAGACTTCTGCGATGGCCTTTAGATCAGGGGAAATGTTGAGTCCTGAAGGCACTTCGCCATCGTTCTGGTTCCTTATATAACTGATCAATGCCTTGTGGAGGTGTTTTAGGTTCTGCCATCGCGGGACCCAGTGGTCTGAGGGTGAGCGCTCTGGTAATTCTCCAAGGAAGTATTGCGGATCGATATCCTGCAAAGTATCCCAGAGGATAGAGCCATCGCTCAATTGGTCAATTGACCGAATGGTCGTGCCCAAACTAAAACTATTGATCCATTCGAGGAGGGTGGAGGAAATGAGGTCGGAGAGCATTGTGACGCGGGGTTGTGCTGCACGAGTTTTACACGATATGCGAGAAGTTCGAGCCAGAATGATCCCGCATCATGGCACGGGGGGTGAGAGGGGAGGAATGCGTGGGTAGCTGTTGCAAGCCGTGTTTGTATATTGATGGGTGGTTAAGAGTTGCGGCTCGGAGCGTGTAAGAAGTCACGTCGTCTACTAACAAATAGTGTCGGAGATCCAGGGATGGGATGGAGCCAAACAATTAGTCCGAGTTTCAGCAAAACGCAGCAACCAACACTATTTTAGGAGCATATAGGGCCCCGGAATAATTATTCCAGAGTCATTATTAGTGACCTAGGGAAGTTACAAATGCGGGATAATTAAAATGATATCTATAGCACCCAATGTTATTACCTATAGATCACTTCTATTCATAAATTATCAAGTGGAAAAAAGCTAGTGTTTTTTATCGTTTATGCCAGTGCATTTTTTATTAAATACAGCAGCTATATACAACGAAATGCAAGTTCAAAAAAGTAAAAAAGAAATCATAATAGGTTATGTATGTGCAACTATCTTGCAACGCAGTGCCATCACATGGAGAATGTCAAATATGTTATTGCATTCTACCAGTTTTCGTTGATTTTACTAAAAACCAAAAAAGATATCATTCGGCAATGCGGGTGGGTAGCACCTCCATTGTAACCAGATAACAAATCAAGTGTAAAGGGGAATATTTGGTCGTATATCATGGGGTAGCTAGCATGCGGCTCCCGCCCAACAGTTCACTCCGGGATAATTACAACTTATTCCCGCCGCTGGTAAGTTTGCCGTCTATGGTGACCATCTGATCTTCTTCGATCCAGGGACGATATTTTTCTGACAATGTAGAAATCATATCGAAGGCCGCGGTGGGTGCAGTTGCGGCGAAACCCCTAGTTTCCAACATGTTTAGCGGGCGTTATGAGAAGAAAAGGATGCTCATGGGAGGGTCAGAGGCATACTTGATCAGTTCTAAACAACAAAGTCATGCGTTAGCAGAAAATCAAATCAGACATCTATGTACATGTACGTAAATGTATATATTGGGGCGGCTTACCAAACTGGTGAGTGATTACTCCGCCCTGTTCAACCCATTTTAAAATAGGATTTGGTTAGATATCAAAATCGCTACAAGATACGCAGTAGGGATAGAAAGGGGGACGTACTGCGTCCTTGACTGCTTCCATAGCGTCCTCGATGACAGAGCAAGGGGTATCCGTAGGATAGCTGACCAGTACTGCCTTTTCTGGTCCCGCTCCAGCAAAGGCGGCCGTCGCGACAAAGGCCAAAAGCGAAATAAAAATGTAGAGCTTCATAGTCTTAGGCTTTAGCAGAATGTGGAGGAGGTTAAGTGTTCAATGGGTAGATTGCTGGCTGGAGGATCAAGATCAGTCGCGGGGAGCAGAGGAGGAGGTGTTTTTCACGGGGTTACATGGGATCTCTCCGGTGCTGACAGGTGTCTGTCATGGTATTTATGATAGCCAACAGAAAACGTTCTACCGGCGAGTTTCACGTTTCATGGCGAATCTCATTCCAGCCGTGATGACGCTGCCTGCTTGGAGGCGAACAACGGCTACTGCTGCCGCCGAGTCATGTGAAACATGTCACATGACCTACACGTGGTGGCTGCTGACTCATCCCGTCACCTCCAAAGCCTCACTTCAACGTCAAATCCCTTCCAGTTTCAAACTGACGCCAACAACCTTTCAACAAACTCCAACATCACCCAGCTACCTTGTGAATATCGCTGGATAAATAGTTGCTGATACTGTCAGCGACCCTGTATTTGATCTTTTATTTTGTTGCACCTTCAATTGTGCTATTTATATTTCCATTCGCCCCTCCACCTCCCGTCCTCAGCGTTGCACCTCCAGCCAATTCCCTGTGTGCCACCTCGGCCAACATATCACCTACTATCGCCCAGAGCCCATTTTACCTAGCTGCCAGCACGTTTACTGTTGGGATATTTGGCATTCGTTGCTGAGAAGGACGGAGAATAAGGATTGGCGGCATTGTACGGTGGTCTTTACGGGTGGGTGGATGATATAATAAGGATCATATATATTTGCAGTTGGGGGGTTCACATCGGCCTGTTCTGTCCAGTTTTTGCAGAGAATAGCTTAGCAACCATTCTACAAATTGTGTCCTGACTTTTCCTGTCAATCCATTCGCACTCTGAAATTAGCAGAAGATTGCTTCTTCACAGGGAAGAAAGAGAAAGGGAAAAGGGAAAAGCCACTGAAGACAAAGAACAGAAAAAAAAGAAAAAAAAGAGAAAAAGAGAAAAAGAAAAAGAAGAAATATTCCACTCACAGTTCCTCCTGGCTAAAACCAGACAATATCGCAAACTTCCAAGGAAAATCTCTTATACCTGTGTGCCTTGGTTACTTTGACCTGTCCTATATCTGTTCCCTTCACATTTTCTTTCTCTTTTTGCGATACCCGTTATTATCTGTTCATAATCTTCTCCCGATTACATCTGCATACCAAGTGTCCAGCATGTCTGCAGGACTTGCGTCTGATGAAGTTGCGGAAGATTACAAGAACTCGCTCGAGGACCTGACAGGAAACGATAAGTTCCAAATTAGCAATCTCACAGTGATTGCAAAGGAAAATACTGAACATGCGATGGCCATCTCCCGAGTATTGGAGAATCATATTCGGACAGTAGGTGCTTCGTCTTTTTTCCTTGTTTTCCTTTTCACCTCATGCTCGTCTTCTTTTTGCCTAAGTTCGCTTCTCTCGTTCCCTTTCGTTGCGACCGCTTAACTCGAGCACTCGTAGCAATATTGATTTATTCAGCTCTCTAACTCGGATCTTCATTTGTAGACTCCGCCAGCTCAAAAGCTTCCAGCTCTTTATGTAGTTGATTCCGTTGTCAAAAATGTAGGAACGCCCTACACTCTATTTTTGGGGCGCAACCTCTATCAGACCTTCATGAACGCATATACGCTCGTCGATTCTCAGACCCGCAAAAAACTGGATGAGATGTTGAAGACTTGGAAAGAGCCTGTTCCCGGCTCCCTGGACACCAGACCTGTGTTCCCCGTTGAAATAACTCGCAGTATTGAGAATGCTCTTATCAAAGCCAGAACAGCCGCGCTTCAGAATCAGCAGGCAAGAAGCCAGCACGATATCCTCGGGCGGAATCGCGGAGTTACTACTCCTCCAACTTCTACTACCTGGCGGAACACTCCAACCCCGCCGCAAGTTCCCCCACGATATACCCAATCCGCCAACCAAAATGTTCCACAACAGTACCCAAGTAATGGGCAGCAGCACTACGTAAGTGCCCAATCTTCAGCCGAGTGATGTAGTCAGCTCTCGTACTAATAATATCTTACAGCCGCCGGCTCAGCCGGCCCAGCCGGCCCAGCCATATGGGCAACCATTGCAAGAGTCAATTGACCTTGGGGCATTACACCGTGATATAGAAAATTTGATCGCGACCGCTCGAGCCGACTTTGCAATTAATCCACTTGACCCTTCAATTCAACAACGGCTAAAAGCTCTTCTAGACCTCCAGAACATCCTGCAACAGCAAAAGCTACCGCAAGACCAGCTAAAGCTTATTCGAGATCAGGTATCTCAGCTTTCTCCGCAGCCGCCCCAACCCCAGCCTCCTCCTCGGGTTGTTCCAACTCCACCCATACCCCAACTAGCTCAACCAATACAAACCCACACCCCGCAGCCGAATCTTCAAGCGCTTCTAAACCCTACCACGATTGCGGAGCTTATAAAAGCGACAACGAACCAGCAAAGCCGAACGCCACCACCGCCGGCAGTGTCTCATATTCCATCATTCCTACAGCCTCAAGCCACCAGCACTCCGCCTCTCCCCGCACCATCTACAGCACCTACCCTTACTGAGAGTCCCCTGATTGCTTCCCTTAGAGCTCGAGGCCTACTTCCGGCCCCCACCTCATCTGCTCCGCCAACACCCCCTAATCTACCTTTCATCCTCCCAGGGCAAGCGGGATATACGCCACCCGCTGTTATTTCACAGTTACCCAACCCATCTGAAGTCAAAATTAATATACAAATGACCTCAGCGTCCATCAGAATGTAAGCTCCCTTGTAGTATTAAAATATAAAGTAAATAATTGGCTGTATTGGTCCCGTACATTAATCGTCCCCCTTTTCTCTTTCTAGCCCGAGACCGAACCTAATTTCTACGCTGTATGAAGAAAAACCGAATCGATGTGGTACATGCGGCCGACGCTTTCATTCAGATGATCAGGGAAAAGAGAAGAAGGCACGACATTTGGATTGGCATTTCAAAACTAATCAGCGCATGACTGAGGCATCCAAGCGTGGACAGAGCCGTAGCTGGTATCTGGATGAGCGGGTAAGTAAAACCTGTCTTTTCTGTTCTCTTCTTCCGTTCCCTTTTGGCTGGGAAACCTCCTCGCTCGCAGCTCGCAGCTAACCCAACAAACGCAGGAATGGATAAAATCCCGAGAGTACGACGACGATACCGGCGGCCAAACCGGTGAAGGTGCAATTTCCACAAACGGATCGGCGACAGATGCTGCTGCGGCTGGAGCAAAGAAATCATCGCAGAAGCCATGGATCCACGCACCCAACGACGCAGCGCTACGCAATGCGCCATGCCCAATCTGCCAGGAGAAATTCGAATCGACGTGGTCTGAAGAAGCGCAGGACTGGATCTGGCATGATGCTAGTAAGGTGGGGGGTCGTGTATATCATGCCAGCTGTTACTCAGAGGTTACGAGGGATGGCACAGCGACGGGACGGGGAACACCGGTTGGTAGAACCGGGACTCCAGACTCTGTCTTGGGGAAGAGGAAAGCTGAGGTATGATAGCCAAACCCCCCCCACCGCTTGATAATGTGGAAATAAATCGCACGTTTAGACTTGTGCTAACCTATAATCCCTACCCTCTCTTTTTTGTTTGCTTCTAGGAACCAGAAAATGTCACAACTAGCGTTAGAATAAAAACTGAGCCTGCCTCATGACATTTTGAAATCTTCAAAAATTTTCCTTTCTCTTTTCAACCCCCCACACCTCCCTTCCTTTTAGACGACTCTTGTATACCTC
>QGQJ01000185.1:0-13864 GCA_003206725.1 Blastomyces emzantsi
CAATAGAAAAAACCACTCTGAACTGCCGTACGAGGTACGGTAACAATACGAATAGCTAAGGGCAGGATTTCCTCCTGAACGTTAACTTGGTTATGGGGGGGCCGGGGGGGGGAGGAGATGAGTTATCTTGGGAAGTAGTTAATAATAAATTTATCGGTACAAGGGAGCATCCTCGACTTGGGATCGTTGCGGTGGTGAGATTGCGCATCCACATCGCCAGTTTGTAAAAATAGCATCCTGTTCTATTTTTGTGTCTGTTTCAAGTCCCGGTTTTACAGGACAAAACGGAGTGGCTCACGCCCGTCAGCCCAGCTGGAGCATTCCCTGGGCGGCCGCCCTACGGGAATGGCAACATAAATTAGGATGTCACAGGCGAGAGCAAGAAAGTCCCGGTCCTTACTCTGTGTTTCTGATAGAGAAATTGATTTGCAGACGTTTCTGGTCGCCGGCGGGGAGATAAAGATGGGTTGAGATTGTCAGCCAACTGCACAAAGAGAGAAGGGGGAAGCATATCAAAGGGAGAACACAACGGATAAATACCAGCCATTCTGGCCCATTTGCAATGATGAAAATCATGGCGACTCCGACATGTTAGTTTCTCTCCGAGTTTGCAGCAACGGCACTTGCAGGTCCTAACACCATTTTGTCGATGATACATGCCCGATGCTGACAGCGGACTTTTCCCGTGTTGATGTCCCTGGCTTTACATAATCCACTGTTGGTTCGTAGGTAACTAATAACTCCCCAGGTAATTTTCAAAAATAAATACAGACACGCTGGAGGCTCTTCGCTTGGATTCCTGCTAGCCCAGCGCAGCACTGCCGCTCATTTTTTGTTCCTCTGCTCAGTCAAATTATTTTCCCTTTTCCTTTTTTTTTTTTTTTGCTCAAGTCCAGTTCCAACATCAGCTCAGCCAGAAGAAAGCCTTTCTCATCACTGCCTACTCGACCACGATTGTTTGCAATACCCTCCTGGGGACACAAGCCCCATCATACCAACCCCAGTCAAGTACGCAGAAACAGCATTCGGTGCCAGGATCCTCGTGGAATTGAAACTGGTTGGCAACCCCGGGAAAAAGGGACAGAAGAAAAGAGGAACAAAAAGACCTGGATGATAATAATATCCGCTGTTCGCACGAGATTTGTCCTCCCAAGCGAGCCGTCTCGCATGCTCATCCAATGATCCGATCGCAACGGTATTTCTAAAGGCAACAAGGCAGAGACGACCATCAGCAGGCTGTACACAGGAAGCCTTCCCGCGAAGGTTAACTTTCATTTTACGCTTATACTTTTATTTATTTATTTACTTAATATTTTTAAAAAATTTTGCTGAGCCGCTCACTGCTGCCCAGGCCCATCCCGAATTCGACCCTGTAATTTACCAAACTCAATAAATACCACATTATACCTCAATACGACCCTCGTTTTCTGGGGTGCTGCTCGCGATTCGTACTGTACGTACGCCATCATACACAGATACCACTCAATACAGAATACCCAGCCTCGTTGGCTCCTCCACAGCCCGTTCTCTGGTCCGTTGTCGTCCCCCCCCCCTTCGCCTCTCTCCCCCGCTCCTCTGTTGGACCACCTCCCTTCGTTTGTCCCATAATCCCCACGAGCGCCTGTCTGTCATTTCCAGCCCTTGAGTTTTATGGATGTGATGAGCTCCCGATTCAAATCTTTTGGTTTTGGATCAAAGCGCAAAACTGCCACCCCGCCAAATCCAGCACCTGCCAACGGCGCAACTCCGTCCCCTCCACCAGGTGCCAACTCTTCGTCCGTCAGCCTTCCGATGAACAATCCCAATCAACTTGGGCGGCCACCGAGCTACACCTATAACGCTGGTGGTGCTGGGCGGCCTACGAGCCCTATGCCCCCCGGGCAGCAATTGGCACATCCTCCCCCGCCCATCAACACTGGTGTTCCTTATCCCCAAGCTGCTCCCCCAATGGCCGGTCCACCTCAACCGCCAGGTTACGGAGGCTATCCTCCCCATGCCCCTCATGGCATGCAGCAGCAGCCAATATCTACATACGGACGCACACATACCGGCGGCGAACTTGATGCAACGGGTCGAAGCAAGGCCCAGCTTATTGTAGGAATAGATTTTGGCACTACGTTTTCAGGCGTCGCGTTCGCATTTGTTACCAATACAGAAGCGCGAGAAGACATAATCACGGAATGGCCTGGTGCTGGAGCCCACGCAAAGCAAAAGGTATGTCTGCCTGCAACGTTCATTGTTCGCGCAGCTGCTATAATAAATCTTGATCAGATTGGTACCCCAAACTAGTATAATTCCGTGACGTTGAGGCGACTAACTTGGCCTTGTGCCCTTGGAAAATTGGTAGATTCCAACTGTCCTCTACTACGATCAGTATCAGAAAGTTGTTGGCTGGGGACCTGATATTGCTGATGCTCTTGCTCCAACTGGTTACCCGAAGCAAGGTGTTCAGAAGGTGGAATGGTTCAAACTACAACTGATGCTTTCTGGAAACACCTATATTGATCCGATTAATCTACCCCCCCTTCCCCCTGGGAAGTCGGAAATTGATGTTGCCGCGGATTACCTCATGAAGTTGCGCGGTGCAATGCGAAATCAGTTGCAGAAGACTTTGGGTGAAGTGTTTAATCGGGAGGAACGGAATATTCGGTATTTCTTAACCGTTCCCGCTATCTGGAATGATGCTGGCAAGGCTGCTACTCGTGCCGCCGCTATCGCAGCTGGATTTTTGCGGGACGAGAATGACAATCGTCTAACTTTGATCACCGAGCCCGAAGCAGCTGCTATGTTTTGCGCCAAAGCCGGTTTACTCAGTCTTAAAATTCATGATGCAATTTTGATCGTTGACTGTGGTGGTGGAACAGTCGATTTGATCGCATATGAAGTAGAAGAAGAAACGCCTTTCACAGTGGCCGAGTGCACTGCAGGTTCTGGAGATTCCTGCGGATCAACAGCTCTTAACCGCAACTTTAGCAATATCCTTCGAGCAAAAATTAGAAAAATGAAGCTTCCAGATGGTTCAAGAACTGCAGGAAGAGTTTATGCTAAATGTATTATGGACTTTGAGAACCGAATCAAGGCCGACTTCCGAAATAACGGCCAGAAATGGGCGGTGGATGTTGGCATTGAAGCCGACTTCCCCGAGGCCGGTATTGAAGAAGGATATATGACTTTCACGAATGAGGAAATCCTCCAATGTTTCGAGCCCGTTGTGAACAGGATTCTCGAGCTAGTGCGCAACCAGATCATCGCTATTCAGGCGCAAAACCGGACGCTCCAGGTAAGCTAACACATATCTATCTTCCATTAGTTTAATCCCTATTAGTATTGCTCCAAGTCCGACTAATTTATTCATAGAATGTTCTTGTCGTCGGCGGTTTTGGTGCATCCGAATATCTATTCCAACAGATCAAACTCCATGTCCCCCCTCAGTTCCAGTCTAAAGTGGTTCGCCCAATGGATTCCGTTTCTGCAATTGTCAAAGGTGCAGTCACGGCTGGGATTACTGAACGCGTGGTCACCTCCCGTGTTGCTCGTCGTCACTATTTGATGGCGACGCTACAGCCATTCAAGGAAGGTCACCATCCAGAGCAGTACCGTGTCCCTAGTCTCGACGGTAAAGATCGGTGCAAATATACTAGACAAATTTTCGTTCAGAAAGGAGAGCGCGTCAAAATTGGAGAACCTGTCAAAGTTAGCTTCTTCCGGCAAGTGGCTCCTGGTGCGACATTGATGTATGAGGATATTCTGTACGCTTGCGATGAAGACGTTTGTCCGGAATATACGAAGGATCCACGTACGTATCACCTCTCATAACACGCCCGCTGTTTTCTTGTTGAAACGCATCGCCATTTCGAGACCTTCATAAATACTAAAGTTAAATACTCTCAAATAGGAATCAAAGAGGTTGTTACTCTTACGTCAGACCTTTCTAGAAAGAATCTTGAGAAAGATTTTGAGCGGATGGACACCCCACAAGGAACGTTCTATCGCGTCTACTTCGATATTTATCTCACACTGGATGGAAGCGAGTTCAACGCCGAACTCGTCTGCCAAGGTGAGGTCATGGGACGCTGTTCAGCAAGGTTCAGATAGATGTCACCATTCCTACTGCTGCTCCTTGCAGCCTAATCCCTGAAAATACGCCCGCCGACAAAGGAAGAGAGTTCAGTCCACAAACACCAAAAAATGAACATTTAACGACATGACGATGAAAATTTCCTTGAACACCCCAACTCTCGACCTCTGGACGGCACCCAGCCTGCTACTTACCTCCCCCTACTCTCTCACCATTAGAATATTAAACATTTAAAACGCTGAGGATATGGATTATATCGCATTTGAACTTCGGATCTTTTTCATCATCGTGGGTTGATGCTGCCTAACTGGTTACATGCGTAAGCCCTCCCCAAATTTTGATGAATTACTCGGCCTCGCAAAACGATTTACTCGCGTTATATCTGCAATTTTCTTGGCCTTTGATATTCCATATTTCCGTATTTCTCCCCCTTTTTTGAGATAGCAAACTCGCGTGGTCACCACTATACTTCTTTTTGCTTGTTATTTGGTATATTCCCCTCGTGGTATTTCGTTTCTTATCCCTTCTTTTTTTTTCCCCCTTTACGAAGGCGGTACCTATTCTCGATCGATGAGCTAGTAATTTTGTTTGACGAGAGAGCTTTTCCTGCCACATTTCAGTGCTACCAGGTTTTCAATTCTCTCTGATGACAGTTCCTTGATAATTTTCCTAGTTTTGTTATTTCCCTCTTCCCCTTTCAGCTATGCTTCTGCTTTGCTTTGCTTTTCTTTTTCTTTTTCTTTGTCTTTTTTGGCTTGTCGTTATTTGTTCTATTTGACATGCTTCTATATACTTTACTTTTCCAAGGATAATAAATAGACACGATTCAATTCTAACAGTTCATCCACCTCTCCTGCCCTTCTTGCTTTATAAAAGGAGGGAACGACATCGTCGCAGAGCCGCCTATACAGGCACTCACTCATTCTCAAAGTCAACCCGGAGGGTCACTTTTTTATTCCACCCCCAAGGTCCTGTTGACACACACTGTCGCTCCTTAATTTTTGTCTTGAACATCGTCTCTTTTTAGGCACGAGTCGTTTGAAGTGAACATGTTGGATGCTTTCACGTCGAGATGAAATTTTTGTATGATCTGTTACAGAAACACACCAATATCCCCCATAATCAATCCCCTAGGTGCCTTCGAACAAAGGTCGTTTGTATATCCTGATATTTCCCGCTCCGGCAGCGTCATATTGTAAAATGGTATGACTTTTCTGGCAATGCTAAATTCTAGGTTTAAGCCAAATACATACCAACGTTCGTCGACTGTGCTTCTTTATCTGATAGTACAGCTTGGAATGTATGAATCATCAGGGCATGCAGTGCCACCGATAAAAAGATGGTTTCATGTTGTTCTCGCGGCCTTTCTTGATTACTCAAGGAGGGACGCTAAAAGTTGTTGGTTAACGAAAATCTGAGGGATTTGATTTTGTTGCGAGATAGGTGTGGGGGGGAATGGATGGGGAAGGGTTACATGAGCTAGTTCGTTTCTTCTTCTAAATGCGTATCGTTCCCACCGGGAACAATGCAGTTATCATCACCCATTCTACACGGACGAGGATGATAGGATGATCCCCAGAGTCTATTGGACAACCAAGCCTTGGAAACGGGTCAGTCGGCTTTGCCGTACCTCTATGTCTCTAGAAATGAGGATTCGAGTGCATACTGCACCGAAGAAGGGCAGCTGCAGCTCACCCCCTGATTTGGCGAAAAGATCTGGCAAGCATTTTGGTATCACTACTCTGCAGCAGGTGGAATACCATATTATCCTGGAGCAATTGCACAAGGTTGGAGTGGGGTGGAGTTTTATGGTCGGAAACGTAAATTTTCTCTACAGAATTGATATGTCTTTTCATTTGCTTTTGCGAAAATGAAGAGCATAGGGCGGGACGGGGGTTGCGGTTGAGGCAAGCAAGCCGAGGAAAGCTATGGATTTTAGAGATATTCCTTCGGCTTCCTGAGGTCTCTCATCCATGCCATGTAGCCCGATAGGGAACGGGAGTGCATACTTATCGCCGCGAGGAAAGTGGATTTGCTCCTGCCATCTGGACTTACGAAGGTACATATTGCTTAGTGTGCTGGTTTATGCTCTTTCTGACATGTAACAAAGCCAAGTTGAGTTATCTAGATGCATGGCACTGTTTAAAGTTAGAGCGATACACAAATATGATATGAAGGTGGAGGGAGTTTTGTCTTGTCTCCCTATGGATGTAGAATGTAATGGATCCACATTGCACCAAGTAACTAACATGGATGAAAAAACTTCAAAAGAGAAGATACATGTAGAGAATCATGACCTCAAATATGAGAATAATAATATACACGCCTCCCTGTTTTTTAAAGTTGTTTTGAGAAGTATATAG
Source organism: Blastomyces emzantsi (assembly GCA_003206725.1). NCBI lineage: Eukaryota > Fungi > Ascomycota > Eurotiomycetes > Onygenales > Ajellomycetaceae > Blastomyces > Blastomyces emzantsi. The sequence goes on from QGQJ01000185.1 coordinate 6,442, forward strand.
ATAGATATAAACGCCGAAATTAAACACAACATGAGTAAAACATTCAATATGCATTCGAAATTGCGACTTTGAACACGATTGCCTTTTAAACTCTATACTATGTATTATCTATTCACCTATGTATGTCCCCAATTACCTGCAAGGTGCTTGAATAATCTTTTCTATGAGAGAGGTTCGGTAAGGGCGGTAGCCGCGGCATTAGTGGGTAGCGAATATTGAACTTATTTTGAAACCGCATTTTGCTAGTATCTTTTAGGTTATCATTAACCATTATTTCAAGGGAAATATCAATTTGTATATCCAAGGAATAGTCCAGGGGTTATTCAACAGATGAAATGATGTGTAAGTTACGTTACCTACCGCCTTCTTTTAAAAAGACGGTTGCAAGGATTGGGTTCGTTTGATAATCACCCGCAGACATATTCCACAATTACTGCTTTACACCTTTTTTAGGAAGGCAATTTCGATACAAATATGATACATCCTCACGGTGAATATTTCGGACTGATTCAAATGGAGTCGGAATGGAGAGAAAGAAAAACAGTTAACAGGGGGGTTGGCAGTAATCAAATGAATGAGAAATAAATTTGTACCATGCCATCTTCTGGGAATATACAGCCCAGGTTCGGGTTCTGCAGGGTTCTTATGGTATTGCATACTGGTAGCTTCCAAGGAAATTCTCTGCGTTATGACATAGGGTCTCAGAGAAGAGAGAGAATATGGAGATATAGAGATGGGTGGGTCGAGAGGTGCGGAGATATGAGAACGGGAACACAGAAAACAAACTCCTCTTTCATCCCCACAGGGCAAGTAGGGGCTTGTCACGTTGAAACTCCTCGAAGCTGACACGACTGAATCAGAACAGAGTTGAAAGTTGATCAAGAGATTATTATGGTTGAAGTTCTCAGTCATTACTCCACGCTCCGTGGTTGGCTGGCAGAAATATAATATCCACTCTCTCGCGTTTCTCTCTCCACTCACGCGCAGACTGGAATTGGTCGAGACAAAGAGAGACAGAAAAGAAATATATCTGGAAGGTCGATGACACGCGCCACCCTTATTGTGATTTGATATTTAGTTGCCAAGCCACAACAGGAGGGAATAGCAACGCAAGTCAAGCGACGACGGCTGTCATTATCAAAAGCCGCGCAAGGTTCAGGTACTTCGAATTCAGGAAAAGGGCGGCAATACTGCCCTGTGATAATTGATCATCTTAGCGACAGCCTAAAATCATCCAAGGCTGAAGTCACTCTCCGTATAGGTTTTATTTTTTATTTTTATTTTCATTGCAGGCAGCCATTGTAGGCAGCCCTTGAGGCAATTCGCGTACAGGGCCTAACAGAGCAGATAATGTGATCAGATGGAAGTTTAATTCCCTTGGAATCCGATGTGGGGTCACTAACCCATGGATCTTATAGCGCTTGGACGATTTTAAGAATGTTAGCTTAAAGTATATGTAGACATAAATTTGATTGTCATAGACGGAATGGCGGTCTATGCGATTTTCTTCTTTTCTGTGAATTTATTCAACAAGCGGTAAACGTGCTTTGGAGCCGGGATGGCTCGGATCGATTGGCTGGAAAATCATCGAGGGGACAAAGAAAAGTTAATTACAACACTGGTTCTTCAAACGTGGCCTTCATGTAAACGATTCCGATTCCAAGGTTGTTGGAAATCTGCGAGCGAGCGCACCGCATAGGAATCCGGCGTTTCCAGGTTCCGCTTGTTTCTAGTCGCTGAGTGAACGTTTCCAACCTTCTAGCCCCGAAGATCAAAGGATGAACTTGTGTCATTACCCGCCCGGAGCGACAAAAATGCCATAAGACGCAAACAGCTGAGGAAGCAGGCTCAAACAGGGTAGTATGCATTCTTCATGTGAGCCCCGAGGTATCGATGAGCTTTGCTCCCATCAGCCTCCATTTTAGTTCAGTCGACAAGTCTTGCCAAAGCGTTTTACATTCGTTGATTGCGTAAGTAGTAGCCTTGTGCTTTCCTTTCTTTTTTCTGTGCCTGCAGAGTCAGCCAGATCTAGTGATGGTCGCAGTAAAAGAATTTTTGGGTGAAAGTTGACGTATTCAGGGTCTGGATTCGAAGCTGTTTGTGGGGGGGATCGTTCCGAATGCTGTCATTGAAAACGTGTCTGGCGCCCAGCGATACTTTTTCGTTTTGGCGATCGTGGACCTTTTTCCTACTAGGCTTGCCGAAAAAGCATACATGGATTGGCGAGGAACCGCTGGAGTAGGGTGGAAACGATTTTAAGGTTTTGATTCTGCAACTAATTAGCGCGCTACAAATGAGGACCTCAAAGTAGACCAGTAGCCTGCGCCAGCTCAGGGCCCAGATAGCCATCGGCCTCAAGTTTCTGATCTGTAATAATTGGGTGCTTAACTAGCGAAATGCGACAGCAACTGCTGGAAACAAACGAACCATAACGATAAGTGGGTATCTTTCGATAACCGACGTGAAAGAGGGCAAATGGCGTCGCCGGTATCCAATTTTTTTCCATGTTTCCCCATTAATAATTGGGGGATCATGAAGTAGGGTCAAGTGGCGGCAACCGCGCTTTCAAGAGAAAGAGGATGCGGGGAAGATAGAAATCAAGAGAATGGGGAATGGGGAATGATGACAAAAAAAAGTTCATACGAGAAATATGGAACCGGCGAGATAGTAACGGTGCGGATCAATCCCAGTAGTTTGTCATCACAATTTGATTTGATTTTGTTTGTGACCTTTATCCCTCCCAAAAGTCAGTAGCACTTTTTATGTGATAGGTTGTTCTATCACGCGCATATCTAATTGTCTTGAACTTCATTATTTTTCGACGAAACCATAAAACAAGACAATATTAAACTTCAAGTAGGATTTCTGGCGCTGCATAGGGTCCACAAAAGTAATGCAGGGCCTTTTAGCGTACGGACTTTTGCGGATTAAGTGCTGTCATTCGATTTTAAACTGAGGTGTCGGAATTCTGTACATCAAACTTGGAAAGAATTGGTCCGCAGTGGCCGCCGAAAATCCATGGTCATCCTATTCGTAGAGAGTAGGTTAATTTTCAGGTTGCCTGGGGCGCCTGGGGCGTCGGAAATATCCCCTAGATTTAGGGGGAGTCAAACCTAGAAGCGCAAGAAAAAACAAGAGAGGAGCAAGAGGAGTTTAATACTAGTTTCCAGATATTTTCATACATGAATTTAAAGCCTGCCGACTCACCCCTTGCTTCATGATTTTTGAGGTATCGAGCATCCATCAAGTTGTGTCCGATTCTGTGGGGCGATTGATATCAACGCATGGCAGGTCAATATGGAAGTCATTTGGCAGCTCCTTCTCCTTCTCCTTCTTATCCTCCTCGGCGAAATTATCCGGCAGTTCGTGAAATCCAAAGCGGGAACGAGGAAAGAAAGCTTAGATTTGGAAATCCTGACTCCCTATCCTGTCGAACAAATCAAGGGCAAGGCCAAGTATCGCACCAACATGGGTCTCAAGCGGCTTGATCAACACAACTGGTTGACGATTGACAAAGGCTATATCGAGCAGCACAAGTTGCGTGATGCCCTTTTTCGGACTCAAAGAAGCAAAGTATTCCAATGTCTTCCCGAAGCCCAGCATGCGTGTGAGGAATTGCTGAACGAAGTCGCGACATATCTATGCGGTCGATACCCGGCGATATTTGAAATGGACAAGGATGCGGTAAGGATCACAAAAACCGGGGAGGTTTTCTGCCTCCGGGATCCTACCAATGACTTAGAACCACTCGAGGTTGCAGCTCGACTTGCGATGGAAGACTTCAGTATTGTATTAGAGAATGACAGCGGACAGAGTTACCTGTAAGTCCAATTAGTTTTATATTCAGCGTATAGGCCATCTGCTGACAGCAAGCAAGCGCTGCAACTGCCAGCCTATTCCCAGTTGGATGGTGTGCCATGGAGCGAATAGGATACACCATTGCTCAAATGCATGGGCCTGTCCCTCTATGGCATAAAGAAATTGAATTCTCTGTCAATAAGTTTGTCATGCCCTTCCTGAGATCGCCCAGAGAAGAGTCCAGTTTCACTAATTTAGCTAAAGGTTCTTATCACGGCTAGCAGTTGACTCACCTATGGAACGGTCAAGCTACTTTATTCAGGTAACTAAACCTGGTGAATCACTGAGTTCGATCCTTTTCCAGCCAGTTGGACTAGGCCACAGAGATGTCACACCGTGCTCAGAGGATATTCTTATTCGTCGCGAAAGACAGACGTTTCGCAGATTATCCAAGTCCAGAGCCATAGTGTTTGGAGTGAAAACCACTCTAACACGTCTTCAGGAGTTGCCGTTAGAAGAATTAAGGAACCTTGTGACGGAAATAAAAAGTTGGCCAGATGCTGTAGGGAAATATAAGGGGAGGGATCAGTGGGGGCCTGCTGTGATTGGGTGGATGGAAACAAGGGAGGGAGCAAAATAGTTGTACATAACATACATGTACAGATCTGTACTTAGGTAGTTGAAAGCACTACAACCTGCAACGAGGATTTTGGTGTTATGCACAGGGTCATCATATCAGGGTTATCAGAAGATGTTCCGGTGCTAGAAGGCTCAGTGAAGCATATTTGGTTTGTTCTGGTTTGGTTAACAACAATTTGCCTGGAGAGATGAGGTTGGTTGGGGCGTACTATGTAAGTTAGTTACAGTTGAACGTCGGTTGTGCCAACTCGGACCGAAAAGAACAAACAGCTCGGCGGGGTTCCAGCCCATTGATATTGGCAGGAACTGAAGTTAGTTACCCCCATTAAAACTACCTAAGCTACTCCGTACTACACTAGACATTATCCAGTTGTGGTTTCCTGCAGAAAGCTTACACTGATTTTTTGTTTTTCTTTTAAAAGAGCATTCTTATTCAGTTCCTTCAAGATGGTAATTAAGAAAAATACAAATAGCATAATCGGATTATTCACAATTCTTCAAGTTTTCCATTCCACAGAGCTTCTAAGGCTTACGTAACCTATCTTTCGCGTCTTTTGTTTTCTCTGCGCACACAAGCGGGAAGACCATTCTGTGGGAGGGAACACAATGTCAAGCAGATGATAGTAGGCTGGATACTGAGTCCACCATGGAAGCTCGGTTGGCACGTCTTGAACAGCAGCTCAAGGAAGAGCAACAGCGCCGGGAAATCGCTGAAGCTCAGGCGTTGGAATTGCAACGACTGCGCGAGGAAGACCAAATACGACGCCGAACAGCTGAAGCCCTCACAGCTCCTACTGACTTACCAACATTCTTGTTAAACTGCCACACCCTGTCACTTGCTATCAATGTTGTCACTGATCCTACAAGGACAACACAAGGAGGGGCCGCAAAGCCAACTAGACGCTATTATCCTTCACGAATCGTTTTGTGGGAGAACTTTATGGAAGAGCAATCCGAGATTTGGGCCCTGCTGCGCCAGCACACATCATTCATATCAAAGAAACAATATCCTTCTTCTCACCAGCTGGACTATGTCTGCAAGACAGTTCAACCTATCACAGCGGAAATGGATCTCCGCTACTATGAACGCGATACCGTCGAAAACCTAGTCAAAATCGTGGTGGATTCGATATATGCAGATGATATTCTGAAGCGGGAATTTCGGCTGGCTGGGTCAGTGACATTTGAGAGCCATATGAACTTGGGAGCTTCTGGACAGGGCCAATCAGCTGAGTCAATGCAGCAGTTATCCATTGGAGCCAATATATCTGCAGGTGGAGAGCAAGTCCCGAAGAAGCGGAAGAGAACGGCTCCTGAAGAGGATATTCCACTCTCAAGAGGCCAAGCAGACAGATTCTGTGTCTATCGGCGAGGAGACAATGAAGATGCAGCTGTAATATCCATTGAATATAAGGCGCCACACAAGCTTACAGTTGAGGAGATCGCGACCGCATTGACCCAGGAGATACAGCCAGCTAGGGACGTGATCAACAAAGAGGAAGACTCACCCGAGTTCTACTCAACTCGCCTAGTCACTGTAGTGATCGCCCAGCTATTTCACTACATGTGGCCCAGAGGCGTGCGACACGGCTATGTTTGCACTGGAGAAGCTTTTATCTTCCTTCATATCACCGAGGACCCTTCAGTTGTCAAATATGCACTGTGCGTTCCAAATAAGGATGTTCAGGTGGGACATAAGGAAGACTTTTATCTCACTGCAGTTGGACAGGTGGTTGCGTTTACACTGCGAGCTCTGGCATCATCGCCTCCGTCTCAAACATGGCACGCTGCAGCAGCAGCGCTTGGCGTCTGGCCTGTAGAGTATGCAAATATATTAGCACAAACCCCTGCCGACAAACGGCTGAAAGGCCAGGAAGGTCGCCCATCTGCTTATCGCGGCAAAAAGGGTAAGCTTCCTCGGTTTCATATGAGATTGAGATCATGTCGACCGACTAAGGTACAACACGACAATAGCTCTCCAAGTGCTTCACCCCCGGATTCCCCCTCGCCCGCCGAAATTCGATCGATTGCTCGCCGCAGGAAATCTGGCCCCGGATCGACACAGTCGAAAGGCCAAGGCAATCAACATCAGGGGCAGGAGCGCGGCGGTGGCGGCCAAGAAAGCAACAAGAACCGAGCAATACGGATAAGTGATCGACCATACTGTTCGCAGAAATGCCTGCTTGGGCTGAGAGATGGGGGGCATCTTGACCCATTATGCCCAAACTTCCATGATCACCAGGGAAAGAATATTCCGGCTCCTGACTTCTTGGACCTCGTTCGTAACCAGCTTGCCACTGATCGCGGATATGATGCGGACTGTTGTCCACTCTACAAGGCCGGAAGCTATGGTGCACTGTTTAAAGTACGACTTTCCTCCCATGGGTTCACTCTAGTTGCCAAAGGGGCCACAAATGAACATATACTACCCCTATTGCATGAACGCGGGATATATAATAAGCTACTCGTCATCCAGGGTATCCACGTACCTGTCTGCCTCGGCGTTGTCAAGCTTGAACCGAAATACCCGTACTACTACAATGGAGGAAGATATACCCACATGCTCCTGCTCAGCTGGGCGGGAAAGCCTATTTCAGGATGCCTCAGTCCATCAATCTCTGCCATGGTTGCTTGCTCTCTTCGGGCGATTCATCAACAAGGGGTTCTTCATCGGGATGCCGAGCCACGGAACATCCTATGGAATGATATCTTTCAAAATACAATGGTAGTTGACTTTGGACGTGCGTCAACTAGGAATCACTTGTCCGCTGTTTCAACAAATGCTACAAGGAAGAAGAGGCCTTGTGATACAAAAACTGAAGATCCATTTGCTGTTGAGCTGCAAGCTGTACAATCCTGTCTCGAGAAGCTCATCTAGAGATTCAAAGAAAAGAGGAGGATATAGAAATTGACTTAGATATATCAACACCCTGAACCCCCAGACGCGCCAATCAATATTCCAGAAAACGAAGCAGAAGGATACGGA
>QGQJ01001848.1:0-13168 GCA_003206725.1 Blastomyces emzantsi
ATCCCCTCGATCACGATCAGCGAACGCGAACAGGCCGCCCTCACCGGGGCGGCCTGTTCGCGTTTTCCGCGTGCTTTCAGCCTGTGTGTATCCTTACCGCGAAGTCATCCGGCCGCGATCATCCGGTAATTGCGACGCTGCCAGGGTCTTTTCGCCGCCCGCGCGGCCGGAGCCGTCATTCGACCTCGTCCCCTCCGAGGTCTTCGGCTTCGGAGCGGGCCGAGACCCGCCCCAACGGTCCCGGCCCGCTCAGTCCGGCCGAGAGGGGAGGGGGGCCAGTATGAATCCCGTGACAGAGCGACGTTCCCCCGGTTCCCCGGCCGCGCTATGGACTGGGTCCATGCGACTTCTGATCATCGAGGACGACCGGGAGGCGGCGGCCTATCTGGTCAAGGCGTTCCGGGAGACCGGGCATGTCGCCGACAGCGCCCATGACGGGCTCGACGGCTACGCGCTCGCCCGGGAGGGCGCCTACGATGTCCTGATCGTCGACCGGATGCTGCCGAAGCTCGACGGCCTGTCGCTGATCCGCTCCCTGCGCGAGCAGCATGTCACCACGCCGGTGCTGATCCTGTCGGCGCTCGGCCAGGTCGACGACCGGGTGAAGGGGCTGCGCGCCGGCGGCGACGATTACCTCCCGAAGCCCTACGCCTTCTCCGAGCTGCTCGCCCGCACAGAGGCGCTGGCCCGGCGGCAAGTCGGCTCGGGGGCCGCGGAGGAGACCCGCTACCGGGTCGGCGATCTTGAACTCGACCGCCTGTCGCATCGGGTGACCCGGGCCGGCCGGGAGATCCTGCTGCAGCCGCGCGAATTCCGCCTGCTGGAATATCTGATGCGCCATGCCGGCCAGGTGGTGACCCGGACGATGCTGCTCGAGCATGTCTGGGACTATCACTTCGATCCCCAGACCAACGTCATCGACGTTCACGTCTCGCGCCTGCGCGGCAAGCTCGACAAGGGATTCGCTTCGCCGATCATCCACACGGTCCGGGGCGCCGGCTATGTGCTGCGCTTCGACGAGGGCGCCACCGGGTGAGCGCGGGCCTCACGGTCGAGCCGATCCCCCGCGAGACCGTCGGGGCGCGCATCCAGAAACTGTTCCGCACCACCGCGTTCAAGCTGTCGCTCGCCTATCTGGCGATCTTCGCGCTCTGCGCTTTCCTGGCGCTCGGCTATGTTGCCTGGAACGCCCGGGCGGTCCTGGACGACCAGATCGTCTCGACCATCGATGCCGAGATCAACGGTCTGTCCGAGCAGTACAATGCCGGGGGCCTGCGCCGGCTCATCACCGTGGTCGAGCGCCGATCCCGGGAACCGGGCGCCTCCCTGTATCTGGTGACCACGGCGAGCGGCGAGCATGTCGTCGGTAATGTCGGCTACGTCCCCGCCGCGGTGCTGGCCAATCCGGGCCAGAGCGAGACGCGCTACGGCCGGGGTGATTCGGATGTCGAGCCCCATCGGGCGATCGTGCGCGTGTTCACGCTGCCGGGCGGGTTTCGGCTGCTCGTCGGCCGCGACACTGAGGAACGCGACCGCTTGCGCGCCGTGATCGGCCGGGCCTTCGGCACCTCGCTGGCCGCGGTGGTGCTGCTCGGCGTGATCGGCGGCTGGCTGGCCGCGAGCCGGGTCCTCCGCCGGGTCGACGCCATGACCCAGACGACCCGGGCGATCATGGCCGGGGATCTCGACGGGCGGCTCTACGTCGCCGGCAATGGCGACGAGCTGGACCGTCTCGCCGCGAGCCTCAACCTGATGCTGGAGCGGATCGGCGAATTGATGCGCGGCATGCGCGAGGTCTCCGACAACATCGCCCACGACCTCAAGACGCCCCTGACGCGCCTGCGCAACCGCGCCGACGAGGCCCTGCGCACGGCCGCGTCCCCCGACGAGTTGCGCGCCGCCCTGGAGGCGGTGATCGAGGAGAGTGACGGGCTGATCCGGGTGTTCAACGCGCTGCTGATGATCGCGCGGCTCGAGGCCGGCAGCGCCCGCGAGATCCTGGCGCCGGTGGATCTCGGCGCAGCGGTGCGGGGGGTCGGAGAACTCTACGAGGCTGTGGCCGAGGATAAGGGCCTGGTCCTCGACGTGAAGGCCGAGGACGGCCTGATCATTGCCGGCAACCGCGAATTGATCGGCCAAGCGTTCGCCAACCTGATCGACAACGCCCTGAAATACGGGGCCGACGGGGCGCAGGCCCGGGTCAGCGTGGAGGCCGAGCGCGTGGGTGACGCGGTTCGGCTCATCGTGGCCGATCACGGGCCGGGCATCCCAGAGGCCGAGCGTGCCCGGGTGCTCGGCCGCTTCGTCCGGCTGGAGGATGCGCGCTCGCGGCCGGGCTTCGGGCTCGGACTCAGCCTGGTCAACGCGGTGGTGCGGCTGCATCGGGGGACGCTGCGGCTCTCCGACAACGGGCCCGGATTGCGGGTGGAGCTCGCCTTCCCGGCGCAGCTCCCGGGCAATGCGGTCGAAGCGCGTGACGGCGCGGCCGAACCGATACCGGCTTCGGCGGCGGGCGCTCCGGGAGGGTCGATTTCGCGCGAGCCTTGAGGCAGGACCGTCGTGACGATCCCGAACGCGCGCATCTTGGCGCGTCGTTTCGGTTCGACCGCCGGAAACACCGTTCGGACGCTGCTCAGGAGGTTCCATGACCCTTACGTCGAAGACCGCCCTCGTCACCGGATCCACCAGCGGCATCGGCCTCGCCATCGCCCGCGCCCTCGCGGCGCAGGGGGCCAACGTGGTGATCAACGGCTTCGGAGACGCGCAGGCCATCGAGGAGACCCGCGCCGGGATCGAGCGCGAATACGGTGTGACAGCGCGTTACTCGGCGGCCGACATGAGCAAGCCCGAGGCGGTCGCCGAGATGGTGCGGGAGGCGGAGGCCGCGTTCGGCGCCGTCGACGTGCTGGTCAACAATGCCGGCATCCAGTTCGTCGCGCCGATCGAGGAGTTCCCGCCGGAGAAGTGGGAGCAGATCATCGCGATCAACCTGTCCTCGGCGTTCCACGCGATGCACGCCGCGATCCCCGGCATGAAGGCCCGGGGCTGGGGGCGGATCATCAACACCGCCTCGGCGCACTCGCTGGTCGCCTCGCCGTTCAAGTCCGCCTACGTGGCGGCCAAGCACGGGATCAGCGGGCTGAGCAAGGCGGCGGCCCTGGAGCTCGCGCCGCACAGGATCACGGTGAACTGCATCTCGCCGGGCTATGTCTGGACGCCGCTGGTGGAGGCGCAGATTCCCGACACTATGAAGGCCCGGGGCCTGACCAAGGAGCAGGTGATCGAGGAGGTGATGCTGAAGGCGCAGCCGACCAAGGAATTCGTCACGGTCGATCAGGTGGCGGCGCTGGCGGTGTTCCTGTGCTCGGATGCCGCGAGCCAGATCACGGGCGCCAATATCAGCATGGATGGCGGCTGGACCGCGCAGTAAGACCGTAGGGGGCGGCCTCGCCGACAAGACGGCGAGGCCGCTTCGGATCAGCGGCGCCCGTGGAACAGCAGGGCGATGCCGTAGCCGACCGCGCCGGCGATCAGCAGTGCGACCAGCGGGTTCTCCTCGACCCGGGCGCCGACCGCGGCGCGGCCTTCGCGCAGGTAGGAGCCGCCCCGCTCGTAAGCGTCGCCTGCGACATCGCCGGCCCGGCCATAGGCGTCGCCGGCATAGTCGCTCGCCTTGTCGGCGATGTCCCGGGCCTTGTCCTTGACCTGCCCGTAGGCGTTCTGGGCCTGGCCCTGGACATCGCGAACCCGGCCTTCCACCGAGTCCCGGTTCGAGCCCACGAAGTCGCCGGCCGTGCCCTGAACCTTGCCGAGGGCTTCCTTGGCGCCGCCGACGATCCGATCCGTATCCACCATAACACTCTCCTCGACGTGACCGCGGCACCGGTACGAGAGGAGGTGCCGCAGGATTCCTCGTCGTGCACCGAACGCGCGAAACTGGGTTTGCGCACCGCGCCCCGGCGATTTTCTGCGTCTCGGTCGGCCTGGTGTCGATCAGGGTAAACGGCCGCCCCTTATCGAAGGACGGGGCCGGCGTGCCTCAGAGGCCGATCAGCTCGGCGATCGCGGCCGCGCCCGCGGCCGGCGAGGTCTCGCCCCGGGCAACGCCGGCCTCGGCCTCCGCGGTGCTGCGCCGGACCTCCGGCGAGCCGACGAGGCGCTGGTGAAGGCGCTCGTGGACGAGAGCCCACATCCATTTCACGTCCTGGGTCCGGCGCTTCGCCTGGATCTCTCCGGTGGCGGTGAGCTTCTCCCGGTGATCGACGATCTTCGCCCAGAGCGCGTCCAGGCGCAGGTTGTGGAAACCCGAGATCGTCACCACCGGCGGCGTCCAGGTCGCCGAGGCGGGGGTGAGGATGTGCAGGGCGGCGCGGTATTCCGAGGCGGCGGCGTTGGCCCGCTGCTCGGCCTCGCCGGCATCGGCCTTGTTGACCGCGATCATGTCGGCGAGTTCCAGGATGCCCTTCTTGATGCCCTGAAGCTCGTCGCCCGCCCCCGGCAGCATCAGCACGAGGAAGAAGTCGGTGAGGTCGGCGACCGCGGTCTCCGATTGCCCGACGCCGACCGTCTCGACCAGGATCACGTCGAACCCCGCCGCCTCGCAGAGCAGCATGGTCTCGCGGGTCTTGGCGGCGACGCCGCCGAGCGTGCCCGAGGATGGGGAGGGGCGGATGAACGCCTTGGGATCGTGGGCGAGCCGGGCCATCCGGGTCTTGTCGCCGAGGATCGATCCGCCGGTGCGCGACGAGGACGGGTCCACCGCCAGCACCGCGACCTTGTGGCCGGCCTCCGTCAGGTTCGACCCGAGGGCGTCGATCGTCGTGGACTTACCGACGCCGGGCACGCCGGTGATGCCGACCCGGATCGCCTTGCCGGTCTCCGGCAGGACCGAATCGATCAGCGCGGCGGCGAGCGCCCGATGGTCGGGCCGTTTCGACTCCGCCAGGGTGATCGCCCGGGCCAGGGCGGCGCGGTCGCCGCGCAGCAGGCGCTCGCGCAGGCTCTCGATGTCGATGGACGGCGTCATGAACCCTTCATGGCGACGCTCGGCGCCGCCGTCGAGAGGATATCGCTGGCACGGAGCTGGCCCGGTGCTCCGCCTGTGTCCGCCGCACCACGAAGCGCTGATTACCCGTACTCCACAGGACCGGGGGGTGATCGTGCCCCGCCATGGTCACGATCCTGCGCGACGGTTGGCACCCCGCCCGAACGCACCCGGATCATGTCGAGCCACACCGTCTCACGCCGCGCACTCCTCCGGATCGGCGCCCTCGCGGGTGCGGCGGGGCTCGCCCCGTCCCTCGGCGCCTGCGTCACCGACGATCTCGGCGCGTCCGGGAGCCTGCCCGAGAAGCAATCGGCCTTGGACGTCATGCCGGTGCTGCTGGTGGCCACCACGCGCAAGCCGGTCGGCACGCCACCCCGGCCGCCATATTTCAATTCCGAGCGCGGGCGCGGCTTGAGCTTCGCGGAGGTGCGCCTGTCGCCGCCCGACCGCTCCCTGCTCGGCAAGGTCTCGGCGGTGATCACCGGCGACTGGACTATCGGGGCCGTGCCCAAGACCGAGACCGGGCCGGCGGCCGCGGAAGCCTTCGCGCAGGCGGCGCTCGGCCGCGACGTGCTGATCTACGTCCACGGCTACCGGGAATCGTTCGAATCCGCCGCCGTCAGCGCGGCCCGCCTGTCGGACGGGATCCGGTTCCGGGGCGTCTCGGGCCTGTTCACCTGGCCGTCGGCCGCCGCCACCCTCGACTACAATTACGACCGCGAGAGCGCGCTCTGGTCGCGCGACGCCTTCGAGGACCTGCTGAAGGCGCTTGCCGCCTCGCCGAGCGGCGGGCGCATCAACATCGTCGCGCATTCGATGGGCACGCTGCTCACCCTCGAGACCATCCGGATGCTGCGCGCCGAGGCCGGCGAGGCGGCGATGTCGCGCATCGGCGCGGTGGTGCTGGCCGCCCCCGACATCGATTTCGACCTGTTCTCGAACGGCGTCGCCCGGCTCGGGCCCGACGTGTCGAAGATCACCGTGATCTCGTCGACCAACGACCGTGCGCTCGAACTCTCTGCCGCGCTGGCCGGCGGCGTCCGAGCCGGCGCAGCCGACCGCGCCAAGCTCGAGGCCTTGGGCGTGCGCGTCGCCGACGCCTCCGATTACGGCGGCGGCCTGATCAACCACGACCTGTTCCTCTCGAACCCGGAGGTTCAGGGCGTGGTCAAGCGCGCCATCGCCCGCGGCGCCGGGGTGTGAGCGTCGGACTCGGCGCTCAGCCCGTCCGGGTCGCCATGCTCTGCGGCGGCAGGGGTTCCTCCGGCAGGACCGGCGTGTCGCCGGCGGCGTCGAGGTGGTCGATCCGGTCGGCCCAGACGCGGAAGCCGACGAGGGGATTGGGGCCGAACGTGTGGGTTAGTGGGACGTCCGCGGCGTCGCGGCCGTAGGCGACCATCACCCGGCCGATCCGCGGGCTGTTGTTGCGTGGGTCGAAGACGTGCCAGCCCCCCCCGAGATAGACCTCCATCCAGGCGGCGAAATCGCCGGCCGGGTGCGGCTCGGGCTCGCCGATGAAGCTGACATAGCCGGTGCAGTAGCGGGTCGGCACGTTGAGGGCGCGGCAGAAGGCCACGGCCAGATGTGTGAAGTCCCGGCAGACCCCGCGCCCGCCGGCATAGGCGTCCTGGGCGGTGCGGTCGCCGTGGGCGAACTCGTAGCCGAACGCGATGTGGTCGTGCACGAAGTCGCAGACCGCCTGCACCCGGCCCCAGCCCGGCTCGATATGGCCGAACAGGCGCCAGGCCTCGTCGGCGAGCAGGTCCGATTCGCAGTAGCGGCTCGGCAGCAGGAACACGATCGTCTCCGCCGGGAGCGCCTCGATCGGATGCTGCTCGGCGTCCGGATGCACCGGGTCTGGGTCTCCCGCGTCGGCGATCACCGCGTCGGTCCCGATGGTGAAGCCCCCCGCCGGCGCGGTCAGCCGGCCGCAGAGATTGCCGAAGCCGTCCCGGTAGAGATCCACCGGCACCGGCGGATCGGTGCGCAGCGTGTCGGGGGCCTCCAGCGCGTTCGCCCGGGTGGGATGCACGTTCAGCATCACCACCATCGGCACCGGATAGGGGAAGGCGTAGCGCATCTCGCAGCCGAGCCTGATCCGCATCCGCGGTGATCCTTCTTCCCGTGCGGTTTCACGATCCCGGCCGCCCGGCAGGATTCGCGCCACGGCTTTCGCGGCGGCGTGGCGGAGACGGGCTTGGCGGGCGTCCGGTTCACCCCTACAGCATCCGCGCGCGGCGCTCATGGTCGCCGGGGAAAGCCTGAAGCGTTTCTCCCCGGGGCGGTGCGTCGCACCCGTGCGCGATCCCGCTGACCGGGCGCGCCCAAGGACGGTTACGAGAAGGATGCCGGCCATGTTCACGCTCGAGATCGAGGGCACCGCCGTAGCGGTGATCAACAGCGACGAGGCGTCCGCCAAGGACCTCTTCACCTGCGAAGGCTTCAAGGAAGACATCCGGACGATGACGAGCGAGGGCAAGCCGCTCTGGAACGGCACCTCGCCCCTCAAGATCCGGGCCGCTACCGAGGACGAGATCGAGATCTTCGAGGACGCGCTCGCCGAGGATGACGGCGAGGGCGAATTCACCGACGACAAGCACCATGCCGGCGGCGACACCGCCGAGGAGGAGGACGAGGACGAGGCCGACATCGTCTTCCTGGTCGATATCGACGAGGCGGACGAGGACGACGAAGCCGACGCCTGAAACTTGCGCCTGAACTTGGCCGCCTCCCGGGGGTTTCCGATCCGATTCGGAATGAACCCGGGAGGATGGACATGGCGGATAGCAGACAGGTCGTCGACGCGTTGGTGCGCGCCCGGCGCAGCGGGATCGCCGCCAGCGCGGCTTTGGGCGGTCTCGCGCTGATCGGTGGGCTCGCCTACCGGGCCCTGCGCGGGGCCGCGCCGCCGGAAAAGGGCGGCCCGGACTTCTCCAAGGTCGACGAGGACGAGGCGCGGCTGATGTTGCGGGCGATGGTGGCCGCCACCATCGCGGACGGCATGGTCGACACGGCCGAGCGCAAGCGCCTCGACGCAGCCGTGGCCGGGGCCGGCCTCGATTCCGATGGGCGGGCCTGGCTCGAACGCGAACTGGAGAGCCCCGCCGAGATCGACGAGATTGCCGAGCGGGTGAGTGATCCCGATGCGGCGGCGCGGATCTACACGGCGGCCCGGCTCGCGATCGATCCCGATACGCTCCAGGAACGCCAGTTCTTGAAGATGCTGGCCGAAGCCCTCGACGTGCCCGGCGAGGCGACGGCCCGGATCGAGCGCGACATCCCCGCCTGAACGACCTTCATTTCCGGCTACGGATCTCCCGCGACGGCCGAGCTTCGTGCTAGCCTTTCCGGGCGGTGATCCGGGCGGACGCGTCCCGGCCGCTTAAGGCCGGGACGTTCCATGCCGACGCTGCCATTGCCTGCTCCGTCCCGCGCGCGACGGGCCGCCTACCGGCTTGCCGGAGCCCTGCTGGTCGGAGGCCTGACCGCGATGAGCGCACCCGTTCTTGCCGCCGACTCGGGCCCCGGTCCCCTGACGCTCGCCGGCCAGGGCAGCTTCTTCGTCGGCGGTCGCGACGTCCAGTCGGACACGCTCTCGACCCTGCCGGCCTACGCGCCGTCGGGGACGATCACGGTCGATCAGGTCTATGTCCGCTATCAGATCCCCGTCGACCCGGTCCGGCCGCCTCTGGTGCTGATCCACGGCTGCTGCCTGACCGGCAAGACCTGGGAAACGACGCCGGACGGCCGCATGGGCTGGGATGAGTTCTTCGTCCGCCGCGGCTTCCCGACCTACGTGATCGACCAGGCCTGGCGCGGGCGATCGGCGATCAGCCCGGCCCAGATCGACGCGGTCAAGATGGGCAAGGCCGAGGCCGAGACGCTGCCGCCGGTCTTCTCCGCCGGGCGCGAGCCCGCCTGGGCGATCTTCCGGTTCGGCCCCGAATACCCGAAGGTTTTCCCAGGCATGCAATTTCCCCTGGAGGCCCAGGGCGAGTTCTGGAAGCAGATGGTCGCCGACTGGTCCGCCGCCCTGCCGGTACCGAACCCGACCGTGCCGGGCCTCTCGGAGCTCGCCAAGCGGCTCAAGGGGGCGGTGCTGGTCTCGCACTCGCAATCGGGCATCTACCCGTTCCAGACCGCCGCGCTCGACCGCACCGGCATCCGCGCGCTGGTTGCGATCGAGCCCGCCGCCTGCCCGGACCCGGCCAAGGACGACCTCGCCCCCTACAAGGACCTGCCGATCCTGGTCCTGTTCGGTGACTTCGTCGACGCCTCGCCCCGCTGGGCGCCCCGGCTGAAGCAATGCCGCAGCTTCGTGGCGGCGGCGAATGCGGCCGGTGGCCGGGCCGAGCTGATCCTGCTGCCGGAGATCGGCATCCACGGCAATTCGCACATGCTGATGCAGGACAAGAACAGCCTCGACATCGCCGATTGGCTGGCCGGCTGGATCGAGAAGCGGGCGGGGAAATCCTGACGTCCGTCCCGTCGTCCCACCCAGCCCCTCATCCTGAGGTGCCCGCGCCAGCGGGCCTCGAAGGCTGTGAGTTTTTAAAATCCTTCGAGGACGGAGCGCGACAGGCCCCCTCTCCCGTGCGGGAGAGGGGGCCTGAGCCTCGTCCTCGCATGTAAGCCCGTCTGTCGATCGAAAGACTCACAGCCTGTCAGGTTGAGAGGGGGTTGAGGACGGCCGTCCCCGGAATCAGCCCGGCTTACGCTCGGTCAGAAACTGACCCATCCGCTCCAGCGCCCGGCGGATGTTCTCCGCCGAGTTGGCGTAGGACAGGCGGATGTAGCCCTCGCCATGGACGCCGAAATCGGGGCCCCCAATCACCGCGACGCCGGCCTCTTCGAGCAGGGTCGCGGCCAGGGGCTTGGCCTTCCAGCCGGTCTGCGAGATGTTGGGGAAAGCGTAGAACGCGCCCTTCGGGGCGATGCAGGACACGCCCGGCAGGGCGTTCAGGCCATCCACCACGATCGCCCGGCGGCGGTCGAACTCGGCGACCATCTCGGCCACGCAATCCTGCGACCCGTCGAGCGCCGCGATGCCGGCCCATTGGGTGGCGGCGTTTACGCAGGAATGGGCGTTGACCGCGAGCTTCCGGGCCGCGTCGTAGAGCGGCTTCGGCCAGACCGACCAGCCGAGCCGCCAGCCGGTCATCGCGTAGGTCTTGGACGCGCCGTCGAGATAGATCAGGCGGTCGCGGATCGCTTCGTATCTCAGCAGCGAGTGATGCGCCGCGCCGTCATACGTCATCGTGCCGTAGATCTCGTCCGACAGCACGGCCACGTCGGGGTGATCTGCCAGCCCCGCCACAAGGGCGTCGATCTCGGCCTTGGGCGTCACGCCCCCGGTCGGGTTGGCCGGCGAGTTGACGATCAGCAGGCGGGTCCTGGGCGTGATCAAAGCCAGGGTCTCGGCGGCCGAGAAGGCGAAGCCGTTCGCCTCGCGGATCGGCACCGGCACCGGCGTCGCCCCGGTGAACTCGATCATCGAGCGGTAGATCGGAAATCCCGGATCCGGATACAGGATCTCGGCGCCGGGCTCGCCGAACATCAGGATCGCCATGAACATGGTGACCTTACCGCCCGGCACGATCATCACGGAATCGGGCGAGACCTCCACGGCGTGGCGGCGATGGATGTCGCGGGTTACCGCCTCGCGCAGGCCCGGGATGCCCACGGCCGGCGTGTAGCCGTGGTGCCCGTCGCGCAGGGCCTTGATGCCGGCCTCGACCACGTGGGCGGGCGTCGGCATGTCGGGCTGGCCAATACCGAGATTGATGACGTCCCGACCCTGGGAGGCCAGGGCCTGGGCCCGGGCCAGCACCGCGAACGCGTTCTCCTCGCCGATGCGCGAGAAGGCCGGAACGACGTGCAGCATCGCGCTCTCCGCGGGGTCGACCGTTTTAGTGCTTGGTGCGCTCGGCCAGCTTCATCGCGCCGAACGACATCGCCACGGCGATTGCGCCCAGGATCACGAAGGTCTTCACCGCAGCGTAGAACAGGGCCGGCTCAATGCCCGTGTCGGTATAAAGCACCAGACCGATCGCTGCCAACGGCAGGGAGAGCAGGATGAACAGGGGGACCAGCGGGTTCATATCGGGCACTCGGATCCGGCGCGCGGTGGGCCGCGGCTCGTGGGCGTCAGGCCTGCATACCACCCTGCCGCAAAGGTTGGGACCCCGCGGCGACGAGATTTTCGCCGGATCCTCCGGCCACTCACCGAAGTGCAAGCATTTGGGCGGATATTGGCTTTCCACGAGGATGCACCTGTATGCGCCAATCAGCCGTAACGTGGAATGGGAATGGCCGGAATGTATCGCCGCTTGATATCTTGACGGCGCAGATCGGCCGCCTGCTGCGGCATCCTGCCTTCCGGCGGGAGAGCGTGGTCAGCCCGTTGCTGCAGCGCCATCTGCCCAACGATGCGGGCTACGCCTGGAACGGCGAGGCGGCCCTGCGCGAGCGCCTCGGCCGCGCCGGCCTCGACGCGGCGAGCATCGACCACCTCATCCGCAACACCCAATCCGAGATCCAGCGCCTGCGCGGGCCGGCGGACGCCTGAGAGGGCTTCAGGCCGGCACCCGGACCGTCGCCCGCAGGCCGCCGAGCGGGCTCTCGTGCAGGGCGATGTCGCCGCCATGGGCCCGGGCGATGTCCCGGGCGATCGCCAGCCCGAGCCCGGATCCGCCGGCATCCTGCCGGGAATCGTCCAGGCGCACGAACGGCTTGAACACCTCCTCGCGGCTATCCGGCGGGATCCCCGGACCGTCATCGTCGATCGAGACGTAGAAGGCGCGGGCTTCCAGCCGTCCGGAGATCGCCACCGTCTCGCCGTAGCGGGCGGCGTTGGCCGCGAGATTGAACAGGCAGCGCCGGAAGGCGCCCGGGCGCACCGTGACCTCGGGGGCGCCCGCGAGATCCACCGCCGAGACATGGGCGCCCAGGCGCTCCACGTCGCTGCGGAGATCCTCCAGGAGGGTCCGCATGTCGGTGGGGGTGGCGGGCTCCGCGGAATCACCGCGCGCGAAGGCGAGGTAGCCCTCCAGCATCCGGCTCATCTCATCGACGTCGCGGCTCAGATCCTCGATCTCGCTGGTCTGCTCGACCAGCGCCAGGGACAGGCGAAAGCGGGTGAGGATGGTGCGCAGGTCGTGGCTCACACCGTTGAGCATCGTCGTGCGCTGCTCCATGGCCCGCTCGATGCGCCGCTTCATCTCGATGAAGGCGTGGCCGGCCTGGCGCACCTCCCGGGCCCCCCGGGGCCGGAACTCGATCTCCCGGCCCTTGCCGAACCCTTCCGCCACCGCGGCGAGCCGCAGGATCGGCTTGATCTGGTTGCGCAGGAACAGGATCGCGACGCCGAGCAGCACGAGCGACGAGCCGATCATCCAGACCAGAAAGATGTGCGAATTCGAGGCGTAGGCCTGGCTGCGCCGCGCGGTGATCCGCATCACCCCATCGGGGATCGCGACCCGGATCTCAATCAGGTTCGAGCGGCCGACCGTGTCGATCCAGAACGGCCGGCGGATCTGGCGCCGGATCTCGTCGGAGAGCGCCTCGTCCAGGATCGAGAAGAACGGCCGCGGCCCCGGGGCGGGGAGCTTGGCGCCCTTGAGAATGTCGAGGTCGAGGTTCAGCCGCTCTGCCGCGATGCGCGACAACGTTTCGGCGTCCCGGTCCTGCGGATAGCTCTCATAGATGTCGATCAGCGCAGCGACGTCGGCGGTCACCGCCGCGGACAGGCGCTTGGTCACGAGCTGCCAGTGCCGCTCCATGAACGTGTAGGCGATCACCGACTGGAGCAGGACCACCGGCGCGATGATGATGATTAGCGATCGGGCGTAGAGCCCCTTCGGCAACGCATCGCCGATCCACCGGCTTAGGCGCTTCCACAGCCGGTGCGGTGCCGAGCGCGGTCGTGGCGGGTTTGCCCGCAGGGCGCGCCCCAGGCCGGGATCGGGGGCGTTCACGGGCTCGCACGCCCGCGCCTGAACCGCCCGCCAAGGCGGGGCCGGCACTGGCGGCGGAGGGGCCGTGTCATCGGGGCGGACATGGGGGCGACGGATGCGGGGGGCTGGTCCGTTATCGCACCCGCGCGCCGATCGGCCAAGGCGC
>QGQJ01001853.1:0-10366 GCA_003206725.1 Blastomyces emzantsi
AAGAAGAAGAAGAGGAAAAGAGAGGAGAGGAGAGAGCTTCTGAAGAGGCTGGCTGCTGGGGGCGGGCTGGGATGATGAGTAGGATGTGGAGCTTCAAGCTTTAATTCAAAGCAACCTTGCCATCAGAATAATGTACATAACATTAACATATACATTAACATAGACAAAATAGTTGTACGCATAAATGAAAAGATATACAGCAGTTCAATTCCCGCAATTCAATGAATGGAAACAAACCATCCATAGATATTCATACTACATACAACCAGCGCAGGCGAGTGATTATTTACAACAGCAATCGATCCTAGCGCAGGGTAGCTGAGTCAGCAGCCACGTGAAATTCCAGATCTGCGATCCGTGGTTGACATGGCCCAATCAGGTAACAGCGTGCGGCCACGTGAAAACCTTAAGCGGGAGATGGAGTAACGTATGTCCGTGACAGCGATGACATCATCGGCTGTTTTACTCGACAGTCTCGACTGTCCAGCAAGGTAAACAAACTATGGTGCCTATTATTATTCTGCATCATTCACATGCATGGCCCTAAAAATGAAGGAACAGATCATTGAGTCAGAACATTGAGTTAGAAAAAAAAAAAAAGAAAGAAAAAAGGCGCCAAAACGCCCATCCATTCAAACATAAAGAAATATAGTTCGCAGAACAACATCGGCGACATTAGTTAAATGTTCCCCCGTTCTCCCTTTTGTTGACATGCCGTGTATCTTGTATCCCGTTAAGTAGATGAAAAAGAACCGAAACAAAGTGACAATAAACAACGGACCTCCCCTACCCCTCACACAACCCCAACCCGCCGTATACTTCTCCTCGCCCCTTCCCCAACAACACTAACCATCCCCTCCGCCTCCAACGCCCGTACCGCATCCGCAAACTCCGCCCCTTCAACTTCCATACTACCCCCCTCATTCAACCGTCTCAGTACCTCCGACCACCTTGCCCCACCCGCACCCGCACCACGACCCCCAAGCTCCTCCACAATTCGCAAAACCTCCCTCTTCAAATCCTCCCGCAGCCGCCTCTCGCTCGCACTCGTTCCCTCAGTCAGCAATCCCATGTCAATCAGCCCCGTGCGAGCGTCTGTTGCGGCCTGTTTAAGCGCTGACCGGATCAATCGTACAGCCTCCTCCACGTCGCTGGCGAGCACTTCGCTCGATAGCCGCATGCGGGCGTGTGCTTCTGCGAGGCGGATCATGGATTCGAGTTGACGGGTGGTGGCTGTGATGCGGCGGTCGGCGGAGCGGATGTCATCACCTAGCTTGCGCATAGCGACATAGGCGTCTGTCAGTGCCGTGCCGGCGTCGGGCGTTAATACGGGATTGATGTTCCTTTTGGCGTAGGTGATGTAGCTGGTGAGGAATTCGATGGGCTGGAATATGAAGGGTTAGCGAAGGGGGGTTCCCGTTCATACTTAGAAGAAGTGTTATTAAAGTCAACTTACAAGGATCTCCTCGCTGGCACCGGTCTCTGGTGTGTCTTCCAGATACATCCCCACCAGATGCTTCGCCAGACGACGATCGTTTTGCTCATCAATGCGGTCCAGGACAAGATATACCAGATCAAACCGCGATAGTAGCGTTGGTGGCAGGTCGATGTTTTGCGGAACGGGTAAGTTGGGGTTATACTTGCTTCCGATCGGATTGGCTGAGGCCAAGATACTAGTACGGGCATTCAATGTCGTGATGATACCCGCTTTGGCAATTGAGACGGTTTGTTGTTCCATCACTTCATGCAGGACTGATCGTGTCGAATCGTTCATCTTGTCGAATTCGTCGATGCAGCAGACACCCCCGTCGGAGAGGACGAGGGCGCCGGACTCGAGAACTAGCTGCCTTGACTCTGGGTCTCGGGTAACGTATGCTGTGAGACCAACAGCGGACGAGCCCTTTCCACTCGTATACACTCCCCGAGGTGCAATCTTATGCACGTATTGTAAGAGTTGAGATTTTGACGTTGAGGGATCTCCGCAGAGGAGAACGTTGATATCACCACGGTATCGCGGATTACCGCCCTTTTCAAATGTCTTGTTTGTCCCGCCAAACAGTTGGAGTAGAATACCTTTCTTCACGTCGTCCATTTCGTAAATGCTCGGTGCCAGAGACCGTGAGAGTAGTTCATAGATGTCAGGTCTAGCAGCAGTTGCTTTTATATTTTTCTCTTCCTCTGCTGTAATCTTTCTGACATGCTCCACTTCTCCTGCAATCTGTTCAGAGAGCTCCTGTTCCACGGTTGTGGCATCAATACCAAGCTTCTTGCGGTCGGTTTTCTGCACATGAAGTACATCCACGTAGGTCTTGAAAAGAGCCCTGGTGGTACGTTGACGTGGGTTCACGCGAACAGGGTTGCAGCGGAATATACCCGTTACTTCAACTCTATCACCGGCTTTGCAAACATCAACCAGTTCGTCATATGCACAGAGCGAGACCGAATGTGGTGTTTGCCCGTCGGGGACTGAGTCAGGGGTTTCTTGGAGTTTGATAACCTGTTTATCGGCAAAAGTCGACCGGTTGTGGATGAGTTGCATCGAATTGGACGTTCCGCAAATTTCCCGGGAGCATTTGGTAGGCTCGGCGATTTTGCCGCGGTCGATGTCAACGGCAACACTGAAGTGACAAGTCTCGCAACGGAAAAACGCTATAATAATGACCATCAGTACATTTCCCTAAACCAAGGCTGGTAGCTATGGTTGTTACTTACCTTCTTTCATATCTGGGATTATGGGTGTTGCTCGAATAACGAGCCCTTTGATGCTGATGAGCTTATCCATGTCTGCAATCGAGAAACATGTTAGCAACAGATCGTTTAAAAAGTTGAGGCCAATATAGCACACCTGTGGGATCTAGATCTCTCATGTTGACTGTCGTGTCTAATCCAAATGGTAGAACTTTGAAAGTCTTGCTTTCCACGTCTGTCATCAGATTTGGCACTTCTGTCGGCGGGGCTCGTCCAGCCTCATTCCCAGTATCAGAGCTGGTGACAGGCGGTACCGAGCTGCTATCTCTTGCCCTAGGCTGGCGTCTTTGATTGGCTTGTGCTCTGATTGATTGCATCTCCTTCAATGCCAGTTCAATCATGACATCTTTCACTACCTGATCCATGATAGGAATAACTTCCTGCGGGTATGCTTGGACCTGGTGCCAAAGTTTTAGGGTTGACGGGTATGCTTTTAGGTTGCGAATATCCAGATTCAACCCTGTTACACCCAGTTGTCGCATATCATTCAGCATCTTGATGTATTCTTTTTCTTCAGCTGCTGCACCCATCGCACGAGTTTCTTCTTCAGAAGCACCGTCTGCCCACATGCGGTATTTTTTGGTGAAATTGTACAGGAAATTTTTAAATGCTGACATCGAATCCTGGATGGAGATATTGGTACCCCAAATGATACGAGTAGAACCGCCGCCAAGGGCGTCGGCCTCGGAGGTGTCTGGCTGTATATTTGAAAACGTTGCATCTGAATGGGGCTCGCCGTCGCGGACCGGCATGCCGTTCCCATCGACGAATACTCGTCTCCGCTGGCCTGACGATGATCCGAAGGCATCGGAGTGGATACCACCTCGTCTCGTTGAGACGTTGTGAACGCCATTTGATCCAGTGGATTGTGAAGACCGGACAAAAAGGCCACTGCTGCTGCTTGGGATATCAGCTGTCCGAGTGGGGTGATTGTTTGCGCGAGTTGGGCTTGAGCTAGACATGTAACGAATTGGTGAGGAGTCTGTTTCAAATATGGTTATGTTAGATTGTTACTAGCTTTTGATTTAGATCTTCGCGCCAAGAAAAAGACATGATAAATGTGTATACCTCCAATTGGGCGAGCATTTGCTCTGGGAGTCCTTTCAACATCACCAGCGCTGGTTGATTCCCTAACTGGGGAACTGATGTCCATTCTTGAACCTGGATCTCCAGCGGGAGCTTGTCGAGGTTCAGGCGGAGGGGATGACCGGAAGAATAGAGGGGATGAGGAAGGCACGCCAGCTTCTCTTAGTCGTCTCGAAGCTCGTGGGGTAGTCTGCGAGGCATTCTGCGATTGTGGTCCACCATTTGCTGCGGAAGAAGGACTGGTCTGAGGCTGGGGCTGGGACGCACTGGGGCGAGAGGGAGTTGAAGCTGCGGAGTTCCTTGCGGGTTGACCACGACGGCGAGCAGAACCAGGAGACGACATCGTGCAAGGGTCTGTGTTTCGAGTTGATATGACTGATCGCGGTGAGGTGGTTCAATTATCCATAGACATCTCTCCCTATATCAATGTGCGTTGTATGGAAGGCAGTTGTGTCGTTGTCGTTGACTGAGGGAGGAATTGGGCAGGAAAAACTTCGATTGGGACTGAGACGGACGCGTGCGGAGACGCGAGCTTTGGCCGTTGACGCGTAGAGTGGTTTCCTATTTGGGAGAACGTGTTTTCTCCTCATCACATGATCCGTACTCACGTGGAAATTATGCCAAGAAATTATGACTTGGCATGCAAGTGCAATTCCTTGATTGCGCATCTGCCAGAACATGGAAGAAGAATAATTATTGGAAGATGGAGCATCAAATGCAGTCAATGTGTCTATTATTTGCTTTATTTGTCCTGTCACAATAGATCTAGGTAGTTACTCTAATTTTTCTCCAATTTTTGACATTGGTTGTCCAAATTCAAATGTTGGTATGCAGATTTGTGTGTGTGGTGACATGCATGATGTTTAAAAAACCCACCACCAAGAATCTCAATAGTATGACATCCATGGAGTAGCTACAGATGTAGGTAAACAAATAGTTAGCTGCAGAGTAATAGTTGCTTCAAAGAACTGTTCGGCTTGGAATGGCATTCTCATTTGCAAACCCTGTAAATAATAATGACTTGAAGCGCCTGCTTTTATTATAAACAAAACAACAAGGACTTGACTTTGCTATTAATATCGCACCCCAGAACTCCAACCAGCGTAATCTGTATGGATGGATATAATTTCGCGATGACACTCCAGCCGTTTCACCCTCGACGTCATTTTTAAACAACGCCCACGGGTCCTGTCGGGGATCACAGCCCTGCAGACGCTGCCCACCCGTGTGATTGGTGCTGCAAGCTGGTGCCCAAGTTCCGTTCTGATTTGCTGGCAGCCCTGGTCAAGAAACAAACCCCCCAGCGCGGCGGTAAGGCGACACAAGCCACAACCCTGTTTTTGGAGATCTCTCTCTGCCACTTTGCTCTCCATTTTTTTTTTCTCTCGCTTTCCGTTGATTCCCCAGATCCTGTTCTGCCGCTGTGGTCCAAGATTGGGTGCTGTGAAGAGCCAAACAGACCCACCTGGGTCAGCGGTACGGGGAAGAAGACCAATGGCTCCAAACCTTCAAGTTTTAGGGCTCGATGACGATGGAATCTGACTGCCCAGTGCCCACTGCCCTAGCGCAGATGTGGTGGAGAATTGCGAGAGCCATCGTCGCTGTTCCGCTGTTCGTGATTGCCCAGTATGAATGAATATTTGCGCCGGCGCTGGTGCTGGCGCCTCACTAAAAAAGGGACGGGCGACTGGGCGGCGGACAACTCTCCACGTCAAAAAGGGTTTGCTTGCCCGCCCAACAAACACCCTTCATGGCAAACTGGACGACATCTCTCTCGCACTCTCACTCTCTCGCATTCTCTGGTCGTCAGGATACGGGGTCTATATTGACTATCGACTCCTAATTTCCTGTTACTTTCACTTTCTTTCTTTCTTTCTTTCCTCTTTCTTTCTTTCTTTCCTCTTCTATTCTGTAGCGTACCACTCTGCCCCCCGTTCAAACACGGCTTTGAGAGTCGCTTCCTTGACCTCCATCCTCCAGCAAGTCGTCCGCAGCCAGTGAAAGAAACTTGTACATTCTCCCTTTCACTCTCTTTGTGTCAATTGGCTTATCCCTCATCCATAAAGTACATACATAATCTGCCCTTCCCTGTATTGTTATTTTTCTTGCCCCTTTCAGTCCCTAGAATACGCCCTTTCCGGTCCGCGAAGCCGGGACTTCTCACACCTGAATACCGGCCAAATCGTGAAATATAACCCCTAAAACACCGTCTTCTTCGTCTCTCCCCGCTTGAGGCCACTCGTATATCGCTCGAATATCCATAGGTGTGGCTGCAGTTCGAAATTCGTGGTGGATCATGATACTTCCCCTCGCATAAAATGTCGTCCCCCAACAACAGCGACACCGTGGCCGCTGCGCTTGATGCGCAGAGCGGCACCGGCCAGAAGACAGCGGGGATGTCAATCACCACCTTTATGGCATCCCTAGCTACCGCTATCATAGTCTTCGCAGTTGAAGTCTTCTTGTTTACGCTGCTTAAGGGAAAGCTGACCAGGATATAGTATGTGGTTTCTGCCCCGTAAAGTTTCTCCCCCGACGGGGCAGAAATGTTGTTATATATCACTAACTGAGCGCTCCCTTGTTAGCCAACCGCGAACATATCTGGTACCAGAACGAGAACGTACCAACCCTTCCCCGCCGGGTCTGTTTCGGTGGATCGCCCCTGTATTCAAGACGTCCAATTCAGAATTCATCCAAAAGTGTGGCCTGGATGCCTACTTTTTCCTTCGTTACCTGCGAATGCTCCTCAAGATCTTTGTCCCACTTTCCCTCGTCATTCTGCCCGTGCTCATACCCCTGAACAAAGTTGGAGGGAAAGATACTCGCGCTATTTCGGCCACGGACGA
The DNA here is from genome assembly GCA_003206725.1 of Blastomyces emzantsi. Classification (NCBI taxonomy): domain Eukaryota; kingdom Fungi; phylum Ascomycota; class Eurotiomycetes; order Onygenales; family Ajellomycetaceae; genus Blastomyces; species Blastomyces emzantsi. The sequence goes on from QGQJ01001853.1 coordinate 6,681, forward strand.
TACGCGCTATAATGTATCCGGATTGGATCAGCNNTATCGCGCCGGAACATACTGATCGCTACTGGGCCCATCTGGTTCTGGCTGTTATAGTTGTTATTTACGTGTGTGCTGTTTTCTTTGACGAGCTTCGGGGCTATATCAGACTACGACAAACATATTTGACATCTCCTCAGCATCGCCTGCGTGCATCAGCCACCACTGTCTTGGTGACTGCCATCCCGCCCAAGTGGCTATCCGTGGAAGCTCTTGATCGCCTGTTCGATGTATTTCCTGGAGGTGTGCGCAATATATGGATAAACCGGAATATGGATGAGTTGAGTGAGAAAGTGAAGTTACGCAACAAACTCGCCCTAGTGCTTGAATCGGCAGAGACGGAACTAATAAAAAAATGCAAGAAGGCGCAACTTAAACATGCCAAGGCTCAAGCTAAAAAATCCGGTAAAAGCTCAGCGGAAGTGGATCGTGAAAAGTTGGCCGCAGAACAGAGAGCTTCCCGTCTCGCTCAGGAACCTGGAGTCAGCTCGGGGGATCCTCACGAGGCTCATACTATTCGGGAGATATTGCAGGGTCGAATGGAAGAATCGAACACAGCACCAGATGGACGTGGTAATCGCTCTTTTATGCCACTTGTCGGTGACGGGGTGGGGGCCGTGGGCTCTGGAGTAGCAAAGATTGGGAAAACAGTCTTGGGCGGTTTCAGAAAGGCTGGTGACACCGTTGATGGCAGGTTTAAAGTCACTGGTGGATTTGATGGTGAGGCAGGAAATAATACTGGAGGAACACACAATGATAGAGCCATCGATGACGCCAGCTCTGAATTCAGAACTGAAAAGCCTGCTATGGGTCTGAGGAGAGCTGGAACCACTGCGGGCAACCGACAAGAAGAGGACCGGCAACAGAGTGGAGTCAATACCGATTTCCCCCATGAGGGGAATGGGGCTCGACCCTCCGGAGAAACGCAGCTGGAAGGGCCCCTGGCGATGGATGGCCCGGCAGATCGACCACCACGTCCATCAAAGTTAAACCTGTGGAAAAGCTCGAAACCAACACACCCCAATCCTGACCGCCATGACGACCAGTATCCACTGACTGAACCTTCCCCTGTAGCTCCGCCTACAAAGGAGAAGAAAAATAAAAAAGCTTGGCGACTGAAAAAGCGTGCTCCTGCTAAAGAAGGCGACCAGGTTGCAGGAGATGAGTACCCTATGGCGTATAACGAAGAATTTGAGGAAGACGATTATGGCGACCCTCTGTGGATGAAATATATTAAGGAGAAGGATCGTGAAATTATGCGTCTACCCATTTTTGGCTGGACATGGATGCCTTCTTTGCCCCTTCTTGGTAAGAAAGTCGATAAGATTTATCATTGTCGCCAGGAAGTTGCCCGCTTAAATCTCGAGATCGAAATCGATCAGCGGAACCCGGAAAAATTCCCGCTCATGAACTCGGCTTTTGTTCAATTTAACCATCAGGTGGCTGCACATATGGCATGTCAATCCGTCAGCCATCATCTACCAAAACAAATGGCGCCGCGTTTAGTGGAAATATCTCCTGACGACGTTATTTGGGATAACATGTCCATCAAATGGTGGGAGCGGTACTTGAGAACATTCGGTGTGGTCATTATTGTTGTTGCTATGGTTATAGGCTGGGCTTTTCCAGTTGCTTTTACGGGTTTACTGTCTCAGCTTGCATATCTGGAAGGCAAATTTCCCTGGCTAGGATGGATTTCTTCAATGCCCGACTGGTTGATTTCAGCTGTCCAGGGTATATTGCCACCACTATTCCTTGCTATCCTCATGGCCATGTTGCCCCTGATTCTTCGATTTCTGTCCCGGAACCAAGGCGTGCACACAGGGATGGCTGTCGAGCTCACAGTGCAAAATTATTATTTTGCATTCTTGTTCGTTCAGATATTCCTTGTTGTCTCTATTTCGTCCGGTTTCACAACGATTTTCAATTCTATCACGGACGTGACAAGTATTCCCCAGCTTCTGGCTCAGAATATTCCTCGGGCGAGTAACTATTTCTTTTCCTACATGGTACTTCAAGCAATGTCTGTCAGCGCAGGCGCACTGGTTCAGATTTTTGCACTAGTTAGCTGGTTTATACTGGCTCCGATTTTAGACAACACTGCGAGAATGAAGTGGGCGCGGACAACCAACCTTAACCAAATGCAATGGGGTACTTTTTTTCCGGTCTATACAACGCTAGCCTCGATAGGTAAGCGGCACTATTTCTTTTTTTTTTTTTTGTACAACCCCCCCGTCTTTGAACTTGGCCTCTTGTTTTCTAACGTACGAACGTTATATTTATAGGGCTTATCTATTGCGTCATTTCTCCGCTTATCATGGTATTCAATGTACTCACATTTGGACTCTTTTGGTTTGTATATCGGTACAATACGCTATATGTCACGAAGTTCCGCTTTGACACGGGTGGTTTGCTTTTCCCGAAAGCTATCAACCAGCTTTTCACTGGCATCTACGTCATGGAAATTTGCCTAATTGGCATGTTTTTCCTTGTTAGANNAAGGCCAGGCAATCTGTATGATCGTCGTTGTCATTTTGACAGTTGGCTTTCAATACCTTCTTAACGAAGCATTCAACCCCTTATTCCGATATCTACCAATAACGTTGGAGGATGAAGCTAGTCGCCGAGATGAAGAATTTGCTCGTGCCCAACGGCGGAAGCTGGGTCTAGAAGAAGAGGAGGACGAAGAGGAGAGTGATCACGACGGGGACAGTGAATTAAACCATGGCGAAAGACCAGACGAGCACGGCGATATCAAACTAAACCGAATCCAGGGCAAAAAGGAAAGGACAGGAACCATAACCCGACAAGTCGGTAAACTTATTCCCGGCAAACCGAAGCGTATTTCATGGGCTGATCGATCCAAAAACACCCGCTCCAAATTTTTTGGCGGACGATCTGACACCACCTTCCCGACTGTAAAACGGATGCGTGAGAAACTAGCACAAGACGCTGAATCCCAGGCCCCATCCACCCACGCCATCGGCCAAGCGCTATTCTCCGGCATCCACGACGAACTGGAAGATCTCACGCCGGATGAGCGCGACCAGCTTGTCCAGCGGGCCTTCCAGCACGAAGCGCTGCGCATGAAACGACCCGTCATCTGGATCCCTCGGGACGATCTGGGAGTCAGTGACGACGAAGTGTTCCGAACGCAACGGTTGAGCAAGCATATATGGATAAGTAATGAGTATCAAGCGCTGGACGGGCGGTGTCGGGCGATTTTTAGTCGGAGTCCGCCAGATTTCTCTGAGGTGGATTTAATTCAACTCTGAGCTGGGAGGTGTGGTTTGTTTTTGTTCAGTTTTTGGTGTATCGGTTTTGTGTCTCTGTCCGAACTAAGGCTTTCTTTTTCTTTTTCTCCCCCCCCCCCTTTTTTTTTTTTCGGGATAAACCCATTGCAACGGCGTTTTTCGAGAGATGGTACTCTCTCAAAATAATGGAGAGAAGACGGAGAACATCAGAAACGAAAACAAAACCAAAATTTTGAATTTTTCCATCATGACAGACGACGACAACTACAAAGAGCCAGAAAGCGGAATGTATGTCATGTTTTCCACACGAACCTACCTGCACCTGCACCTACCTTTTATTGGATCCTGCTGCGCGATACCCCTCCAATCCTTCAACATATTCACACACACACACACACA
>QGQJ01000186.1:0-16687 GCA_003206725.1 Blastomyces emzantsi
AAGTCAGAAAGTCTAGCTTATTTATATAATTAATTTCATATCAAATTTGATTCTCAATCTTTACTCTGTATAATCACTTAAGAGAGCTGAAATAACTCATATCTAGTAACTGTAAGAGATGTGAGAAGTGAGAAGATATGTAAAGAAGAATAATCTGATTCTTTATATAAAAGAGATCAAATTCTGCAGAAGTATGACTTGAATAATTATTTATAATCAGTAATTGATATTATTCTTTCATACAAGACTGAGTTTGTCTGTCAAAAATCTTCTTAACTCAATATAATTCAAGCTCATCATCAGTTCATCTCTTTAAACTATTCTTTACAATTCAGATTACTGACAGATCAATCTGATCTTTGTATGAAGAAGTTATCTTTTCTTTAAATATAAATATTGAATTCAAAGCTCATCTCAAAGCATTAATTGAATTAATCACAGTTTCTTATTCTTAATTTTCAGACTGTAATAACTTCAAATAATCTCTTCTTTCTAAGTTGATTATAATTATACAGATTGTAATTATTCTCATTATAAATTCAATTTCATTTATATTATATATATCATCTGATAAGATCTTATACTTCTTTATAACTTATTGTATAAGTTGAAATCATTTTTCTATAATTCTCTGATCTTCATAAAGAGTGTATTGATAGTTGAACTTTTATATAAACTTGAATTTAAGCTTCTCATGTTATTATAGAAATTGAGTCACTTAATTAGATTTAATAAGCTTAAAGTTTTCATCTTCTTATTTCTTAAGAAGTAGATTTACTATATTTTATACAGTGAAATGTCTAGAAGAGAGATCTTAATTATTCATAGATAAGATTCATTTTATAAGAGTAGCTTCTTCAGAGAGTTAAAGTTTTCATCATTATATATCTACAGTGATTTTATTTGTATAGATAATAATATAGTGATTTAGACTTATATAAGAGACATTGTACAGACTGACAGCATGTTACTGACTTAATTTATGATTTTTAACAGCTGAAGCTGCTAAAATAAGATGACTTATACTCATAACTACTGAATAAATTATAAATTTGAAGTTGAAGTTTTTGTAAGTTAATTGATGCTTTAGAAATCAACTATATCATGTGACTTAGTGTCTCAGAAAGTGGTGTGTCTCAGGAAGTGGTAAAATACGTTAGTGCTAACTAGATCATGACTCAGATCCGACATGCATGATACTACCACCGTCGAAGACAAACATGTCAAAGATCTCAAAGGTTGGCATGGCACCTTCGCCTTCAAAGCCGATGATCAGGTGGAGTGGGAATTCCATGTGGCATCGCATGGATACATGAATGATAAAGAGGACTTCATTCTAAACAAGGCAACACATACTTCAGAGAAGGAAGACAAAACTTCTTGAGGTGGAAGGGGATCTGGAAAGGTTGTTTGGCCAGCTGAGGATCTACTTGAAGAATATGTGGACAGTCTCATTGATTACTCGCACCTACCCGAGCAGAATTAAGAGCCAGGAAGGAGGCATTGTTATACATTCCATTTTGACACAAATTGGGCACTGTTTAATGTGTTGGTTTTGTTCATATTACTTTCATATTCAGAATGTAGTGAAAATATGTTGTCATAATGCTAAAACTATCTTTTTATTTGCTGCATATTTATCTCAATATTATTCTGCAGGAATGTCTAGATATCTTTTTGCATTCAATGCATTGATAAGCTCTACAAGGCAGCTGAAGAACATAGAACATTCTCACCTGGAAAGCATGGACAGTTATCATCTGGTTCAGGCGAGTAAATGATTTGTTTTCAAATCTATTGTTCTACTGTAGGATGTGGAGCTATGGAGGACACAATGGCAATGTTCTTGAATGCATTGAGATTTCTCCTCAATGTCCTCAAAACCATCCACATTGATTCTGAATGTTTTGTCAATATTAGCAGAAAATATGAGGTCCGCCACTCTGTAGATTTTCCTTGCTTTCAGCAAGTATTTCCCCTAGAATCATTTGTGTCAAAATCCAAGTTACTGCTTCTTTCTTGGTCTTTTGAAGATTTGTGTTTGTTCTGTAAAGGAGGTAGTTGGCATAACACCTGTCAAATCAATATAGTGCTGACTTGGCTGGCTGTTATCATCCTTGAGTGCAAGCACTGATTCAGAGTTGAATTGTTGAGAGTATTGAAGTTCTGACTGCAAAACATCAAAATCCACATCAGGGGGTATCTGATCAATTGCAGAGCATATTCTTTCAAAATGAGTTGGCATCCATATATCATAGACATTTCTCATGAATTTGTACGCCATCCATTTCTCTTTGCCATCCAGAGCGGTAAAATCGAATTTGTGGATTGAGTGATGATAGAAATTCGTCTTCTCTTCTTCAAGAACTGCATAGTGACTGTAGATCCTCACTGCTGTATGGTCATGCGAGACTGAGAAGGCGAGTATCTCTCAGTCAATTTCTTTTTCACACTTCATGAGCTTGAATAACTCAACAGTAGCTCTCGCTGCAATAGTTGCGCTGTGGGCATTCTGTCAATCTGCAATATCAAGTGCTGCTGCACCACACTTAACCTCACATATTAAGAATGGGAAGTACATGTAGTATGTTGTCATGAAATAGGAACTGTCTGTGAGCTCGCCTATAAAAGGCTGTATCTTTTTGAGTTGATCATCTGTGAATGCAGATCTCCTGAATCCTACAGAATAGTCAGGCTGCAGACAGGGGCCAGTCACTGGGATAGAGTTCTCCCAGCCTTCATTCACACTTTCAATCAAGCATGTAAGCTTGGTGTCACTGTATGTGGCTAGAATTTCCACAGAAGGGACAATCAATTGTGAAATATTCTGAATTACTCTGGTCTCATTTCTATCTTGTATCATTTCACTGAGTTTGTTGAATAGATCATCACGAAACAGTGAATCTTTAGGGATGGACTGCTCTGTCTTCAGTAAAATCAAACAAAGACACTTGGATGCATCTGTGGTCCTCAGCTCGGATTTTCTCATAAAACTGCCTTTGGTTTCAAGGACAATTTTATAGCGTGGATTCTTGTATTGAGCACTCTCTGCCTCTCTGGGTTTTTGATTGCTGGGTGTGGTAGAGCTGGTGAGAGAACTAGATTCTGATTGCTTGTGATGAAGAGAAGATGTTGATTTTTTCCTTGTGAGTATAAGACTCATGTTGCTTCCTTGTTTGAAGTATCCTTTAGGCCAGTGTTCTTCCTTCCTCCAGTAATCAATTAGATTGATATTATGTGTGCAGACATTGCTTACATACTTCACATCAGGGCTGTGTTCAACAGGAATGTCATCAACAGCAGCACAGGACATTTGTTGTTGTTTGAGAGTATGTTTGACTGGGAGTGGATCTTCAACTTCTCATGACTGTTTCTGATTTTGATGTTTATGTTGTGGAGAGGTAAGCGGGCTTCGCGGGACCTTAGCTTTTCATTAACTTCAGGGCATAGTACAATGTGAGGGGAGTAGCATGCCTCTTCTTTGGGATTATGACTAATCAGAGAGGGATATAGGTAGCTTTGTTTGGCTTCTTTCTTCTTTGAGATTTGCTCTTGGTGGTGATGGAGCTGTAAGCTTCTTCAGATAGGTTCTTGTAGTCATTTCCTAATAGCTTGAGATCACTTCCCTATCAAACAGTTAGTCAATGTAGCTATTAGGGAAAGGTGAAAGACACACCTTGGTTTTGATGGCTGGCCATGTTTACTGAGAGAGAAGGATAAGCAGTATTAAATTGCTGCAGGGCAATCTCTTTTAGGTGTGCACTCCGGCAGGGACATCCTCATGATCATGCCTTTCACACACCTTGAGGCTGCTTTCCTATCAACAAATGATCAGTCAAAGGGGGACTGGTCATGAAATGAGAATAACCTACTGCCTTGAATTCTTAGCACTGCAGACCCCTGATGCTGTTGTATATTTGACTTACTCTTCAAGAGCACTGTCATCTCAATGATTGATTGATGATATTGTCAAAAGAAGATGCAGTGCCGGCAATTAAACAATGTGAGCAACACTGATGAGACTAGAAATATTACAGTGTTAGAAATGCGCTACATAACCTGTGTCAGAAATTGACCAACCATAGCTCTGAGAGAGATCGCAGATGCAACCACACTACCATCAACCTGGCCCAAATAGCCCTTTCCTCATCCCGTTCATCTGAAGTCATTGGTTTGGAAAAGCAGATTGGCCTTACCAAAAGTTTGACACATACAGAATTTCTTTTACATGAAGCATACTATCAGGCAGTCATGTAGAGAATAAAATCAAACATGTCAAAGGAAGCCGGTGGAGCTGCTGCCAATCATCAATTTCATTCAGTACACTAAACAAGGCTAGAAGGAACATAAATTAATGCTTCAAAGTGCAGTGCCACCCTTCAATCACACAATATGTTCCTTCCCCTACCTGCAGGGTTGAGATTCTTACTTATGGTATGATTTACAGAATGGACACTTGAGGTCCTTGACCACAACACTGAGCGTCATGCGTAGCAATGAAATATTATGACTGACTAAATAGTGTTTATGCATTGCTGCCTAATAAAGAAGAAGCTACCAACTGTAGTCAGATTTAAGGTCACATGACACAGAATTTGATTTGTCTTTTTGATATTTGCCCCACACACCAGGGTTGTGTCACATGATGATTGTATGATAATGAACCCCCTCTTCAACTCTTTTTCATTTTACTCCATGACAGATTCACAGACCTCAACCTTTATCATGGAATCATTCTCAATCTCTCCGGTATTTCATGATTCTCTACCTAATAAACCATTTTTCAAACTCAGAATTCCTGCTTGAACCTACATTCATCTAGTCTGTTTTATTCCTTCCCAAGCTGTAAGTGATCCTGAGTGCAACATTTCTGTCATGAAGGATTCTACTCAGCACATATTGTTTAGGAAGAAGCATTGCATATATTTGGATTAATGTCCATCCGTTAAATCCCTTCTGGACACTACTCTAGACTATTCTAGACTATTCTATGGCTGAGTGGTAAACAATACAAGCAAAAGCTCAAGTGCAAGAGAAAGCAGACAAGCAAGTGGAAGAGTCAGTGGTGAGATAATCCTAAGAGAATAACCAATGCTAAAAATTACTGACTTAAAGGGCAAATTAGACAGTTTACAATGTATGAATGCGCGCAGACAGCTTACATGATGGTGAACAAACTGCAAAGTGAATACTCTTCAAAAATGGGTTCATGTGAGTCTGTAAGACAGATTGAGTCACAATCCTTGTGGAAGAATGGGCGGATGAAATGGAAAAGTCATTTTATATCTCAGTGTGGCATTCTTGTGAAGTGCTAGGCTGTGAGATAAAATTCATTAAAGGTTAAGTTGGGTAAGCTCTAATTGATGGACATCTCACATCATATCTTCACAACTGATGGTGATGATGAAGCAGCAGTCTTTATCACCAGTGAGGATTAATGTCATCACAAATTCAGAAGTTTTTTGTTCTCATTCTCTCTCTGATAGCCATTGCTGGCTCATCTCAATTCCTTTGTGCATTATGTCAAACAACTTCTGAACACTTTGAAGTAGTATGTTGGAGAACACAAGTTGAATTTCTGAGGCATCAAAGATTAACATTGTATCTAGTAGTTGAAATCATTTTACTCACATTGTTCATCTTCTGTTTCAAGTCAGTCTCATATCATTCACAGAAGAAAGCAGTGATGTACTTTGAGGGAACAAGGCTTGCATGAATTCAAGGTAATGATGATTGTCAGAGAAACTCTGCTCAGCAGCAGTCAACTCAAAGAAACTTTTAGCACTTGTACTCAAGTTCAGTTGATATTATTCATAGTTGTCAAGACAGTGAATGTGCTCTATGATACAATTGAAGGCTTTCTGAGCACATTCTGTTGGTGGGATAGTCAATATCACAGTAAGAAAGATGTGGTCATCAGCTTCCTGAATCTTTGTATATGCATGATGGGCTCGGGCCTTTCATCATGCTGTTTGCGATGTCCCACTGTCATCAGGTTTGGACTTCTCTCAAACATGGCTTAGCCTGTGTTGCAGCAGCTCTTGGTCATGTATCATCATTCCCATTGCTCTCAATTGCTTTGATTTCTTATCAATATTGGCAAGAGCTTTATCCAGCCGCCTGTTAGGGTTCCCTGTGGCTAAGGGAGTTGTCTTAAGTATGTGTTGGTCCATGAGCACGATCTGTGTGAAAGTTGATTAAATGATATGATATGCACTGGAATGGTATGGGATTAAATAGTAGTGAGGGGTACTCTGTCATGTGATGAATTAGTGTTACAATGGAACTGTTAATCCCATTGTTCTCATTCTATACCATTCCATTTCATCCCACTTCATCTCATACACTAGTTGTTAGGGGGTGCTGCATTTCATATACTCAATTTTAGTAAGTGATGTGATTTTGTGCTGCAAAGCTGCAATCCACTGTTGTCTTAGCTTGCAGCACCTTACCTGGCAATGACAACACATAGGTTCTTTCTCAACCGATCATTCAATCCCATACATTCAGAGATAGCGAACTGACATGGAGTTTGTGATGGCTGAATACAAATCTGCTTGTGCCCGGAGCAGGGTCTAGATTGAGATGGTATCATGCAGCACATTCTCGAGCATCTCTAAAGCAGGAGAGACAACAAAGGAATATGTGCTGTGAGTGTTGACAGAATGACATATAAGGAGGCATGATTCCCTCTGAAATCCTGAGGTAATCAAGAAAACTGAACAAAACTATTCCCTATTTCAATCCTCACAAGTCATTACACATTTTCACTACAATGTTCAAAATCACAAAGTCTAACAGTATCAAAGCTCCTCCCTCTTCACCCCTTCATCCTCAAACACCTTCAGGTAGCTATAGCCACGCAAACCCTCCATAGCTCATTACTATGGAACAGCTGCAAGAACTTTTCATTGATGTTCTTTGTCAAGTCAAGCAGTCATCAGATTCTTCAAAGCCAATTGAAGATATCAAACTGGAGACAAACAAGAACAAAGAAGACAATGAGGGGAAAGCTTGAGCATCAAAGCTTGAATATAAGGAGGTTCATGAAGTGTACGTCCCATCATTCAGTGTCTTCATCCCTTTTATGCTCACTGGCAGCTAGGTGGGATAAGGACAACTCCAAGTATAAGATTGTGGACTCTGTGAGAGAGGACAAGGCAATTGATGATCTTGACCAGTACATATTTGTTGTCTGAAACCAGCTTGATAAGAAATATATTCCCAACTCTCACACTTGATTACTAACAGCATATCAGACAGGATGATCAAGGAAACTAAGACCTTTGTTGATATTAAGTCTGAGGTGTTGCTTGATGTGCTGCTAGAAATTGTGAGAGATGTTAGGACTATCAGCTTGCATGAGGATAAGCCTTCAGTATTGTTTCATTCTTCTACTCAATTTCATTGAAGTAGTCATTAACTCAGTATCAGATTGAGTGGAACTTTCTATACAACTTTCTTTCTGACCTTGAGAAGTACATTATCAAGAAAAGATGGGATCATGCGGACCCATGTTCAAAGCATGTGGACCTGCTCATCGGGTATATCAAGGAAACTTATGCCTTCACAACCCAGAGCCTTTCGCCACTTCTGAAAAAGGGAGAAATCACGTACGACCTGTTCTGGACCATTTTCAAGCCAGGGATCTTCATATATAGTACCTGTCTCGGGACTGGCAAGCCGTGATGTGTTATATTCGATGCCGGAGAAGAGAAAACGAAAATGAATGGGATTAAATACTTCAGTTTAGATTGTTGCTATCTGAACTTTGACGGTGATGTATTCAGTGAAGCCAGTACTCAGCTGGAGGTTACTGGGTTCCATGGACTCAAACTCATTTATGACCTTGAGGCCTTCCCTCTGAATCACCACCTCAATAAATCAGGTGTCATGACATCTATCATCAACTTCGGCCGGAAATTTTGCAGCTTGAAGGGCCAGCATATTCATCACTGCTGCAGCTGTGCTTTCTTCAAAGTGTGGGGAGAAATAGTTCAGATCTGTATCAACAGTCATGTCATGATTGACTCAGCCTTCTTTTATCAGATGAATCTGAACTACATCAGATTGCAGATCAATCAGTGGAATGGCTTCTATGTGAATAATGATGATATCACCCACATTAATGTTTCAGTGTTTTTTGATAATCAGGACCAGCAGATGTGAGATCAGGTGAAAAGCAATGGAATGAATTCATCTGAAATGAAGGATGTTGACTTTCTTATTTACTGTTCAACAGTTTTAGGGTTCTGTTTCAATGAGAACATCTGAAGTAAGTGAAACTGACTTTTGACTGGTGTTCTCACTAACTTTTAATTTCAGTGGAGTTTGCTGTCGTCAATCTCAATCAAGTCAAATGGTCATCCGTACTCTTTGAAAACCTCAAGATTCCGAGTCAGCAAAGGGACACGCTCTTAGCTCTAGCAAGGACTCAATTAGGCCTGGTGCCTAGCATCCCCTTTGATGACTTTGTTACTGGCAAAGGGTGTGGCCTCAACATGCTTCTATAGTAAGTGCCTGCATCCTGACTTAGTGAATGAAGCACCCTGACTTTAATGTCAGTGAATGTTCAGGTCTCAGAAAGACTTTCACTGCCAAGGCATTGGCAGAGCACTTGCAGTGTCCTCTTTACAAAGTATGTCTCTAATCCACCTGGGTAAGAGTCAAAGATTAATGTTATATTCTAGATATCTGCAGATGAATTAATCAGAGATAGATGCCTGAAGGATCATGTTTCCAACATATTTAAGACCACTAGTCATTTCAATGCTATACTTCTTGTGAACAAAGCTGATGTCTTTTTGCATGGGCACTCTGTCAGCAGAGTTCATAATCATTCTGTGACAGTCTTTCTCCGCAAACTTGAATATTTTGAGAGGGTTTTGTTTCTCACTATAAACTGTGTCAATGAATTTGATGATGCTATTCTCAGCAGAATTCATTATAAGCTGAAGTATGAGGCTTTGAGCCAGGAATTTCAGAGAGATGTCTGGAGGAGTTTCCTTTCAAAGTCATGTATGTATCAGGGAAGCCCGCAGCTGTCCAGCAATGAGCTGCATAAACTGAAGGATTTGGACCTCAGTGCCTGAGAGGTATGTGGTGGAATGCTCATCATTCATATCTCATCTCTAACTGTATATTCATCTTCAGATCAGAAACCTGGCTATGATCGCCCATGCACTTGCCACTGTCAGTAAAGATTGTGTGTCTTACACTCATCTGGAGCAGGCTGTGGAATTGAATGAGGAATTCGCGCGCGCATTCAATTGCACGGAGTGTCTCGAGACCATGTACAATTAGGATACCATGACCTCAGAAGTATGTAATCCGCCCCCCAGTCTTATTTGATATGAATGGGCAAGTCGCAAGGTCATCTAGTGTCTGGTTTAATTTAATCCTCCTTCTATTTAGGTACCACGTTTGTCCCATGTTCATGGAGGCTGTTTGTGAGTGAGGAATTGATCTATTAGTTTGCTCTGTTTTATCTCTTGGAATTATGTCTGATGACAGTTTTATGGTTTTATAATGGAATTTTTGATGTGAATGATCAATCTGGGAGATCATCTGGTGTTTTGCTTGACAAGATGTTAATCTGGAGTCTATCTTCTCAGCAGGTGGACTGGGACAGATTTTCATCCTCCCTGACTCTCATGTTTGTGAGGGTCATTCATCAGGTATTCTATCTGTGAGAACTAATGCACTTTGTTCTTTCTTTCTTCTTCATGTTTCTCTATCTGTAATTGTATCTGATGACAACACTGCTTATCATAATGCTGAATCTTGATGAGATCTGCCTTGTTTGATTTTCTGTTGTGATTCAATAATTGATGGAAGTTAGTCAAATTTTGTAAACATCACTAGTCAAACATCAACTGGAAGTGTGGAGGGCGTACTGTAGATGTCATATGAATATCCTCTCTGTTCATAGGCCCCGATCCTGTAAACGGTGCGGTTTCTCATGATCGCTTCAAATCTGTCTTCAGGGGTCTGAGGCATATAAAGCCAGCCCTCTTCTCACTTTGCCTTTATTGCTTCATCTTCCCTTTTCTCCTCACAAAGGCCACTCAGCTTTGCAAACTACCCGGACAACTCAAACTTGTAAGATTAAGAATCAGAGACTGGCCCAGCGGTCAGCAGAGGTGGCAGTGGTTCAAGTTCTGCCACAGGTGCAACAGAAACTCCCATCATTCTATTAATAATGGATTGTAACTGACATCTGGATGCAGAAAACAATGATAGTATTGGCTAAGAAACAACTATGACTGAGAGAGCTCAGCAGCAGAGCTCTGTTGAGTCTTGGAAAAACAGCTCTCTGAGCTCTACTGGCTCAACAAGGCTGACATCTCCAGTGCAAGCAACACGCATTTGAGAATTGACAGCTCATACTTCTGTATGCTGTGAAAAAAGCACTGCCGGGGAAGTCATCCATATCATTCTTTTCAGAAATCTTCAGCCCTTGAGACCTGTAGCAGATTGAACTCAATCAATTCATACAGCTCTTGCAGAGAGTCAACTGATAATGTCATTTCAGCAAATGTATAAACCTCTAAGTCAGGAAGAGATGAGCTACATCCGGAAGAGGCTGGAAGAATATATGAGACAGTATATTCATAAATTAGATGGCTTTGACTGTGCAGTAATTCTCGCGGATGCCAAGACTCTATTTTCATATATTGCACTCCTGGAGTCAACAATCAAAACCCATCAGGTACAGTTGCAATTCAAACTTAAATTGAAGTTCATTAACTGATACAGTGATATTAGACTGAGCCACAATTCAAGAAGAGAATCATACAACTCACTGAGGCTGCAGGCCAAGAATGTGGAAAGATGCAGCAATGACATTAGAAGTGAATCATCAGAGATTGCTAAGGAGATATGTATATAGTTGAACAGCTAAGTTTCATGCAGTTCAAGACAAACAGATGGAACTCTTCTCATAACATTGCAAATATCATCAGTTCTTTTTGAAGATCAACTGCATTGTATTTATTCTGCTGTAGTGTTAAAGACTGGGATGCACTTCTCTGTAACAGTTGTTATGGATATCTGTGCTCCAGAGAGAAGTTATTCTATCATCATGTAAAGATGCCTGTCAAAGTTGGGGATGGTGACTGAAGTTGTCAGCACTCCAGCTTTATATATTAAAGATTTGCCTGAAAATTGAAAAATGATAGTGCAAAGGGTTTGCTTAAATATTAATAGTGAGAGGCACTTACAGACAGCATGGGATTGGTGTATATTTCATTTCATGCTGCAGTAACATGCAATGCAAGCCAGTGTTCAATTAGCATAGCTGAAGTGATCATCACAATTAACAGTGCTTATCAGTCTAAAATTAGGTCTCCTCTCTTTGCGCTGATGAAAAGAGTATTGGGGTGCATCTGGAAAATTGGAAAGTCTGGAAGTCATGTGAGTGACATGAGCTCATCAATTATATAAGAATCATCTCTCATTATTCACTGCCAGTTCACACCTATGCCATTTCTATCAAATCACAAATGTCTCATGGATCCTCCATCCACTGACCTTTCAAAATCCCCAGTCTCTTATGTTGAGGGCTGGGTTTTCATCACTGAATCACACATTTCTCCACTGTCTACATGAGTAATCAAAGACTGTTGCCGCAATTTTCAAACTCTTGGCATCTTGTGATCATTAAGTGGAGTAAAGTTGAGAGCAAGAGTCAAGTGGTGGAATGATATGTGGAAAAATATTCTGTCTTTAATTTTCTATATGTTCAGGCTGTAAATGCAACAACTGCAAGCTTGCTCATTTTAACAATTCATGCCAAATATGTATATATGGAACAAAATCCTGAAGGTCCAATAATGCAAATGGAAAATAGAAAATCTGTGGAATGTTCGCACTCTCAATATACCAAATAAAAAGAGATTCTTCTTTATTCAACATATCTCTAAATCAAGCATTCTCCCGGTCAAGCATTCTCCCGGTCAAGCATTCTCCCGGTCAAGCATTCTCCCGGTCAAGCATTTTCTAGAGTTCTCTAGGTCTAGTATTCTCTCGGTTTATCATTTCCTTATGCACAGTAACAGAAGTTGGGCATGCAACTCTACAGTCATCAGTTGTTTCAGATCAGTGACATGAGAGAGCCACAATTTTGGATCACAAAACCGTGGCCTGCAATCTGAAATTGTGGCCTGGCGTTGCAAGCGCCGCAACAAAACAACTGATCACTTGAAATAATCTTTTGATAGAAGTGTCGTTTTGAAATGCTTCTTTGATTCAAAGGCCATCTTTTTTCTGAACTCTCGCCCGTAGCTATAAAATGAAAGCTCTTCTCATAAGGATACAGTATGTGAGAACAGTCAAGTCTCAGAGCCTTTATTTTCTATTGTGTTTCAGCAACATAAGATGCAGCCATCATCAAGCTCAAAGAGGGTCAAAAAGTCATGAAGCAAGTGCAATAGCCTCATTCAGATGTGTTATCAATGAAAAGAAATGCTGCAGCATATACTGTGTAGTTATTTTAATGACTGTCATTGTAGAGATATCTATCTTCTCATTTATAAAGATAATTGATACTTTATAATTAAATTTAGCAGAGATGATGATTTAAACAGTCATTTTTCATCACTGAATAAAGATATTATGAGTGTCATTTACAGCTGTAGAAAGACATCTTACTGATAAAAATATAGAAGAAGCTGTATTTTCTGTCATTTTAAATAATGTGTGAGAGTTATCTCAAATCTCAGAAACTCAAAAAGAAAGAGCAGGGCAAACAGGAAAGAAAATCAGAGAAGAGAAGTGAATAGCTCTTGATATATTAACAGCTCTGGGAATTGACAGTCTGCAGTTATGTATATTGTGAAGAAACTACCTCTGGAAAATCTATTCATACTCAATTGATTTGTATAGCTCTTGTAGAGTGCTCACTGATGATTCTATTTCAGTGGATGTATAAATGTTTCAGTCTAGTTCCCTTTCTTTGCAGAACTGAAAGTAGGAATTCCAGTAAATGAAAGATTTGCTGAGTTTCACTGATCTGCAATTATGCAGATGCTCTCTTAACAAAGTGTTCTTCAATGAATGATTGGACATGAATGACATGCACTGTAATGACTTGGTATCAATAGTAGTAAACAACAGGGGTTTGAGGCTGCAGCGTTTGATGTATGTCTCTATCATTATTCAAGGCTATATGATGATTGAGGTTCAGGATTTGATTTACTGTTCTCTATCTGATGCAGGGCCTACCTAGTTTGATTCTCTGTTGTACATGTGTCTTTTTGTTCCTCTTTGAAAAGTTCAATAAGTTAGTTAGATCAAAAGTAAAACAATCCAACTCAGTACATGAGTATTCAAGGACTTCTCAGCCCATGATGATCATCACTGTCATTTGAATGCAAAATGAGGAGGGACTTTCTATCACTGAAGGGTGTTGACTAATTCATATCAAGGTGTGCTTATGTGAGCTGGTACAGTTAGTTACTCAGAAATAGGTTAGTTGACACAAGTTAACCTGTGCTGAATAACCTGTGCATATTATAAACATAGAGTAGTGATTGCAGATTCTTCAATGATCTATGACTTTTGACTGAAGTACTCTGTAGATACAAATCTTAACAGGTTCTGTGGCAGGCAAATCAGTACACTTTCCAACCTATGCCGGCTGTTACATTATATTGCTGGTTTATTTCCCTCCAGGTCTCTCTTCAGGTAAACAATTCAATGTCGGCCAGTCGGACATCAATCCAGCAGTCACTGGCCAATTCAATCGCCTGTCAATCCCAGCATAGCACACTCTTGAGACCCATAAATTTCCCTGTGAGATAATCTCTCAAGCTCGTCAATGAAGCAACTGTGGTTTCCACTGCCACAAGGCCACTGATGCAGCAACTGCTACCTTCAAAATCACTGGATTTCTCACAGCCAAGCTCACTGCTTCAACCTCCACTCTGAAGATGCACCACCTGAGTGGGATTCATGGGCTGTTAAGAAAACGCTGCAGCTCAGCACCGCGTCCATGTCATGCAGCTTCAGCAAGCCACTCATTGGAGGCCCACTCCCGCATTCAAGACATTCTTGCCAGTGCAAGTTCTGTGAAACGCCAGAACAGTATTGAAGTTGGCAGAAGAGTGTGGAAGTGAGTGCAGTGGGAAAGAATTTATCCCCGCAGGTGATGTATAGGGATTCAAGATTTTATCAGGACAGAGAATATATGAGGCATATGAATACATTACTTACTGGTGTTTCTATATCAGATGAGGAGAAGGCAGAATCTAAGGAGTTGGAACTTGATAGATGATAGTTTCTTTCATGTGCTACATCTTGTTAACAACTCAATATCTTTTGTCTTTCTCTAATTGGTTGGTTGCTTTATTCATTTACCCTCTCTGTATGTGCATATTACTTCCACTACGCCCGTCGCCCCATTACGCCTGTCGCCCCATTACGCCCGTCGCCTCATTACGCCCGTTGCCTCATCGCCCGTCGCCCATTACGGCCGTTCATCCCTACGCCCGTCGTCCACCATTACGCTCGTCTTCCACTACGCCCGTCGCCGTCGCCCATTACGCCCGTCGCCCCAGTCGCCCATTACGGCCGTTCATCTCTACGCCCGTCGTCCACCATTATGCTCGTCTTCCACTACGCCCATTGACCATAAAGCGTTACTTGCCGTTTCTAGAAAAGTTAGTTGCTGCCTTCTTTGATAGCAGGGAAACTTACCCCTAGTAGCTCTGCTAGTATAGACACTGTTTAGAATTGC
The DNA here is from genome assembly GCA_003206725.1 of Blastomyces emzantsi. Taxonomy (NCBI): domain Eukaryota; kingdom Fungi; phylum Ascomycota; class Eurotiomycetes; order Onygenales; family Ajellomycetaceae; genus Blastomyces; species Blastomyces emzantsi. The sequence continues at coordinate 14,738 of QGQJ01000186.1, forward strand.
AATTTCAATGAGTGATCCTCCAAGTTGAGCCAATCTTCTATTTTCTTCATAGTCTTACTCATTGACACCAGCTGCTGTGAGAGCTTTAATCAGACCCTGAGAGTTTCTGAAACTGTAACCAACGACCTGTTCTATACAATATAGCTGTGCCATTGTGTAATAGATTTTGTGAAGCCTGCCTGGAACAAGACAAACAGAGAGTCCAGGTGTTAGTACTTGATTATATATTGTAGCAATATTCAGGTCTTCTCAATCTGATATTTACTACATCTGCCTGTGATAAATACCTTTTCAAGACTAGGGCGACACCGTCAGGGTTAGAAACGTGATTTGTTACCTCAAGACACCTTGCTCTACTCAATTTGTTGCCTTGCAGCACATACAGTTATCTTGATATTCAAGGACTTCAGATCTGGCAGAGCTTTAGCCAGATGGAGAGGTTATTGTTTCAGATAGGGCAGATCACCTCTACTGAGGTATTAATTGTACAATGAAAAGACTAAGTTCTAGATAGGGATTCATATATCATGTGGTTTCCCGCACTTTTGGCTGTGGGATTGGAGTAGAGTGGGATGACAATTCTTGAGGATAGTAGCTGTAGTTTGGAGAGCAAGATTGATAAAGCATGGCACGCTGCAACAGAAGTGAGTCGGGGTATCAAGAACTTATGATTATTAGAGATTCAAAGCTTTGAACCTAATTTCAGCACATTAGTCTTGTGAAAACATGATCATTCTGTGGCTAGTGAATGAAACACACAGCATGATGGCAAATGGATGTGGATTCGGCCATGCTAGGCAAGCCTGTGAATGGTGTTAGAGGTGCTTTGAGTAGCATTGCATAGACATGCTGGTGATATTAGACAGTAGTACATATGATAAAACCCTGTATCTCTCTCATAAGGTGGGTTGTTTGTTTCAAAAATATACCTGGAAGTAAGATAATCTGTTCTGTTCACTTTGTTTATCATATTTGTTCCATGCGGCTTTCTGATTTGTAATTAAGCACAGCATTGTAGAGAGATTACTATAAGATTTATGCCTTTAGAATGGATCTGAAAATACAAGAATTGTTGACTGAACTTGAGTGAGAAAGAGCTGAATGTGAGTGAGAAAGAGCTGAACTTGATTGAGAAAGACAATGGTGTCAAGACATGGAAGCTGAGGTGAGAAGTGAAAGAAGATGATGTGAAGAAGAGCAGTGACAACATGAAGAAGAGCAATGATGATGTGAAGAAGAGTAACAACAATGTGAAGAAGAGTAATGACAATGTGAAGAAGCAGAAGCTTTGACTGCAAACTCAGAGTTATCAACACTGTCTCTCTTTTTACATACCTGTCATGAATTGCTAGTTACAATCAAGATCATGACAGACTCTACTTGAACAACTCAAGACATAGTAATAAGACTGATAAATTGAAGAATTTCATCTTATATTATGTTGTGAGACACATTCACTGAGAAGTAAATAAAGATGTGATATAAGCTTAATCAGTATTCTCATTTCTTGATAGAAAAGCTCTTTTTCTCTCTATATCAGCTTGACTATATTTATCAACTTATCAGCTCAATTTTCTCAGAGTGAGATCTTCAATACTATAAATGAGAAATGATAGAAAATTAAGTACAGATTATAATAGACTGAATATATGAGAATGATGAGCTTAAGAGAGCATTCAGCTTGCATAAATTAATTATCTTTAAGAGTCATGCTAATCTTAGACTTTTAATACAGATGACTGATTTAAACTCAGATGATCAGCAGTCATCTGTTAAATTTATAATCAAGACTAAATCAAGTACTGAAAAGAGAATGAGTAAGAAGAATAAAATAAAGAAAAAAGAGATTATAATAATTATAGAAGAATAGATAGATTAATTTTATATCTATTATCAGAATAATGATGAGTATATCTCAGCACTTACTATTAAGTAAAAGACATCTTACAA
>QGQJ01000187.1:0-25589 GCA_003206725.1 Blastomyces emzantsi
CCCCCCCCAAAAAAAAAAAATAACCCGCGTCTTGGCGCGTTCTTGACGCGTTCTTGACGTGTTCTCGACGTGCCGATTTGAAAACAACTATTTTTTGGCACTATACTAGGTCTTCGCATGAGAGGCCAAGAACTGAGCCGGAGTGGCAGTTATCGCTCAATAGAAAGGCTGCGAGAAAAGGTACACAGGCGTTTCCCGCTGCTAGGCGGGGAAGTTTATAGCTATCCGTTGTTATGGGGTATATCCAAATGAAATATTCTATCTTGAAAAATGAAAACATAACAGTCGTCCTACTACATAAACCACAATTCTTTTTTTGCAAAAACAAAGGAAACGCTCCACGCTATGCACCGAATAACACGCAGTGAAGCAAAATAGCCCACTACCAAACCAGCGTAAGGTCCCATAGCAAGCCGAAAATTTATATAAAACAAGAGGCAGCTTCAGCTCCCCGGCAAATCAACGCTTCGCGCCTTTCTTCTTCGCCTGCTTATTATTAGATTTAGTAACAGCCACAGGCTGCGCGTGATTTAGCTCCTTGATATGGTTAAACAGTTTGGTGTTGGAAGTGAACGAGCTCTGACATTTTGCGCATGTAAACGTCTTGCCCTGCTTCCCTTCTTCTTCAGATGCAGCCGCCGCCGCGGCGGCGCGTTTGGCGCGCTTTAACTTTGCTTTGCCTACCTTTGATTGCTTCGGTTCGTCGTCGTCATTAGTACTAGTATCGATGGGCGTGGTTGAGATGGATGTTTTCGATATGTCTTCTGTTATGATGCTTAGGCTGTCATTCTCACTGGTTGTATCTGTGGCGAAACGGTTTTCAAGAACGGCTCGCGGCGCGTAATCTTCGTTTATGTCACTGGTGTCGTTGTCGTCATCTGTTTCCTCTGATCTTTGGACTTGAGTTTCGGCTTCGGGTTCGGTTATGCTGGATTTTGATAAACTGCTGTTGTGATCCGATATGACATGTAGATTAGATTCGTGAGTTGGTTTAGTAGTATGTTCCAGCTCATCTTCCGGGTATGAGGGAATGGGCTCGTCATTTTCTTGCGTGGTGGTGGCGACGGACGAGGACCTCTTGGTGGAATTCTGAACCGAACTAGAACCGCTAGTGCCTGTTCTCGTTTCCGTGCTCAGCTGTTGAATGTGTTTATCCTCCGCTCTCATCTCCCAACGAAGCTGCTTGACAGCCTTGAGGTGCTTCTTACTCCGCTCATGCGCGTCGAATTGTTTCTCGCTCTTAAAGTTTTTTCGACAGACAACACACTCGAAATAGTCCTGCTCAAGCTCAGATTCACTACTGCTGCTGAATATTTCTTCCTCTACCTCTTCACTCCGTGCCCATTCTGGGATCTGGTGGCTCTGCAACTTCGCTTGATTTGCCGCTCGTGAGCGCGCCGCCTGGGCCACCACAGCATCCCGGAGAGATTTTTGCCGCTCCGCTTCATTCTGCAAGGTGGCTTTGAAACGGGGATCTCGCTTCTTCACAAAGGCAACGAGAGACCGGACAGCGTCGTTGAATTCTCTTATACCCTCGTCTCTCAGTCGTTTGTTCTCTTTCTCCATCAGCCTGCGGACCCTTCTATCGGGTGCTTCCGAGTAGCGATAGACATCCTTCCACGAGAACGATTTCTTTGTCGCAAACCCGCTCCATACCGCGTAAAACGGGCGGATGCTGTCATAATCGTCATCTTTGTGGCCGAATGAGGGGTAGTCGACGGGTTCCAGGTCATCCCATTGGCACGCCAGTTCCTCCTCTTCCGCCAGCTGCTCAAAAGTTTCCCGCAACCCGCCGAAGAAACCAGAAGGTGCATCTGAGAAATCCATACGGGGGTTGAATTTCATGATGAGCTTTGTTATGTCTTCCGCGGTTGTCATTTTGATATTATGGGAATACTGCGCAGCCGCGGGGCCATCGTGGCCCGCCAAGATGGCGTCCCGATGGGAGTCATACCAGGCACGCTCCTGGGGGTCCGATAGGACTTCGTAGGCGGCCTGGATGTCAGCGAAGATGGCAGTGGAAGCCTCGACATTACCATAGTTTCTGTCTGGGTGGTGCTCAAGGGCCTTTTTCTTATAAGCCTTTTTGATCCTGTGCGGGGAAGAGGGGAAAAATAAAATCAGATTAGTCTCAGGTTTCACCACCGCATTTCCTAATACCCCGTACTACGCTGGGATCGGCCACCAGCATAGCGCATAAGATAGGACATGAAAAAAAAATTCAAAAACAAACAGGAGGATGAGGCGCACTCTTCTTCTGTAGCGGTTCTTCCCAAACCCAGTAGCTCGTAGTAATCCGTCTTCCTCTCCTCATTACCTGGAGCGCCACTGGCCCCCCCCGCAGTGGAGGACTGGCTCTGGCCCATGGACTCCTCTTTGTCAATAGCAGCACAGACAATGTGCTGAAGAGAAGGTAAATGATTGGCGCGGTGGTTTTGTTGAGATCCCTTGAAGTTCCCGAGCTTAACAACAAGAACCGCCGAAGGTCAAAATATTAACCTTTTGCCCACAATGCGGCGGCTTAGTCATCCGTGGAATGCGGAGTGGATCAAGACCCGACGTCATTGCATACGCAGGGACGGTATGGTACTGTACTGGTTCGAGACGGTAAGAAAAGCGCCTGTTAAGTGGTATTTTTCGGTGTCATTCGGGTATTACGGTTGGATGACAGCACGTGGCGCATGTGCCCTCACGCTTGTCAGGATTAGCAGGCTTGGCAGGCTTGGCATCTGGCCACGGGGGATCGAAAAAACCCTGGAAGTTGCTGTCAAAACGCAACCGGCGAGTCATTTCCTACAATATATATGTATATATAGAGCTTCATCTGTCGTCGATTTACCTGCCATCTGCCCCGCCCGCCCCCCTGCCTTACAATCCACCGTCTGAGGCTGTTATAAACGAAATATCTTCAAGCTACTGCAATGTATATTTGCTCCCGGCCGGTTCTCTCCTACATCTCCAAGATATCGGGTCGCGCTCCTGTTCTCCACGCTTCTGAAATGAGACAGCCTTGATGGTGGCGGGTATCTCTATACAAATTATAAATAGTTCTCTCTCTTTTTTCTTCTGCTTCTTCTGCTGCGCATAGAAATATTCTGTTGGAGTTGGTTAAATAGTACCTGCTATCCGTTTAAACGGCTCCAGTTATGAAGTTTGCGCGTGACTTCTCACAGATCCTCAACGCTGAGGATTACCCTGCCCAGTGGGTTCAGTCTGCAATCTCCTATAAGCGCCTGAAGAAATGCATCAAAAAGGTGCGTACGGAGCTGCTGTCCCTGGGATTACGTCCGGAAATCTTGAACCTCCTTTGGCATCAAAGCCAAGCGGCCAAGGCGCGAGGATATGATGGCGCTGGTGGTGATAGCCGGCCTTTCGGCTTCCAGTATTCGTTGAGCAGTAAGTTTTGACCAGTTCGAGCTCTGAATGATAATCCCTTGTTTTTAGATAGAGGCCTGACTATTTTTTGCAGAAAACCCTTTGACCTCGTTTTGGCTGCCGAAATTGACCTTCGTCATCGACCCCATGGATGGTTCCCCGATTGATGCCTTCGTCTCTCCTAAAACCCTCGAATTTCTTCAGCAACTGAACAAAATTCCCCTTCCGATACCTGCGGCTACCTTGGCTAGACTGGATTCTGAGTTGGGATCTTTCACTGACGACGGCTGCCTGGAAGTGGTTGCCGATGGGAAATTAAGTCTTGCCAAACGGAGGATATCCCTCGAGAACGTAGATGAGGACACCGAAACAGCGCATTCCGTCGAGATACCGCTCTCCGCCGACTCCGAATTTTTCCAAATCCTGAACAAAGAGTTATCAGGCTTAGACAAGCTCCAAGAACATGAACAGGTCGTCCTGAGTGAACGGGCCAAAAACTTACGTCAGCAAATTGTTAAGATAACGAAGCCTCAGTTCAGGAGATCACAATCCGCTCTATATACTTGGAGAGAGATATTTCGACTGTATATAGATATGCAAGTGTTTTTCTGTACCGATGAGCAAGGTTCGGGCCAGAGAGACTCCAAATCCGCAAGTCAACTGCTGGAAAAATTTCAAGCAACGTTGAGGGAAGACCGGCGGATAAAAAAGCTTGGAAAGGAGGGTCGTGCTGCGCTTGAGACGTTCCTGTGCATCAACAACGCTTTGTTGCAAAACCTGAAGTTCCAAGAGATCAATCGCACCGCCCTCACCAAGATCTTGAAAAAGTTTGACAAGCGCACCGCTCTCCCTGCCGGGACAATTTTCCCAGAACTCGTGGTTGTTGAGGCGTTTTTGGCTGAAACTATGGCCAAAGCCGTCTGCTACACGATTTCCGAAGAAGTCCTTACTGTCATACCTCAGCTGGACGACTATCTGTGTCCTATTTGCTTTAATATCTCGTTTAAACCCGTGCGACTGCAGTGTAACCATGTTTTTTGCATCCGTTGCTTGGTTGTTATGCAAAGGGCTAGACAGGACAAATGTGCCCTTTGTCGAGAGGAGGTCGTATTGGCAGCTACAGGAGGTATGTTAACGTGCTTTCCCTTGGCTTCGCTCATTTTTGCCACGTGTGGTTAAGTCTGTGATATCGTAATCTGACTGGGAGATGTATAGCAAATCTGGACACGAAACTTCTTGCATTCCTTGCGGCCAGTTTCCCGAAGGAGACGAAGGCCAAGCAAAAGGAAAACGAGAGAGCCGCGATGATTGATCTCTATGGTAATTCATACGATTCTTGCTCTGTGATGTAGCGTCCTATATATTCCGACCTGCCTAGTTTTTTATTTTAGCGAATGGTTTTGATCACGATCAATACGACCTGAAATGATAGCACGAGGAACGAGTTGCCCCATAACCGTCAGGATTATTTCCTCTGTCACTGAGGAAAAGGCAAGACCCCGTCGTGCCCATGAACTTGGGAGCCAAGCCTAGGGAACTTTTTCGCTTTGTTGTTTTCTGGGTATGACTTCTGCTGTTGTGACACCAGGACGAAGCCAGCTAGAAGGGCTGGCGGCTGTGGCCACGTTGCTCTGAACAGCTTTGTCTCCAAGGGCAGTTGAACTCAAGTATATTTCTTTACATACGCGGAGGATTTTTAACTGAATGATGGATGGCAACTGTGAATAACGATAGCATGTACATAATACCCCAATTTATTAACGTCTTTATTTTTTGTATTTGTACGTAACTTGCATAATTAATCATTTAAAGGCCAAACTTCAGCTTCAATTTGTAGTCGTTGTAACTTGTAATGAGGCTCCAGCTCCAGCATCATATTCCAGATATCTTGGTATGATGCAATTGTAACTCTATTGCCGCTCGGCTCAGCGCTAACTTAACTTGCCTGGCAGAATGTTGCGGAGTCGGCCTGCCAATCCGTATCCGTTGCTCCTCCTGGCAACACCAAAATCCATACCAGGCTTATCTCCGCGCACAACAATGTTTCCTCCATTCAATCCCCAGTTTCATTCCTTCTGTCGTTTTCGCTTGTTATGAGATTCTTGTTGTCACATTGTTATCACTCTGCGAACCGCCTCCACTACAATAGTCCATAAAAAATGGCATGGGCTGAGCCCCCCACCCTCGATAGACTCCCAGACGAAGTCTTGTACAGCATCCTCTGCTACTCGCCAGCGAGCACAGCGCTAACCCTGGAACGCACATCCCGCCGTTTCCAAAGCGCGACAAACGTTCCTCTCCTCTGGCGCCTGCACTGCCAGAACGATTTCAAATTTTGGGACCACCGCCATGAGTTCTGGCGACGATTGGCTGAGCCTGTCGGCTCGGTGGACTGGAAGGGGCTCTATGCGCTTCGGCGCCGCATTGATGTCAGCACCACGCAGATGTTAGATAGTATTCTTATGAACCAGACGGGGAGGATTGAGAAGACACATCGCATTGTGGAGTTTGGGTATGATGCAAAGGATACGTTGCTGCGCCATGCGACGGTTGGAGAGGAGTGGGAGGATCATTTGGCGAGACGGTGGGTTAATTTTCTTTTTTTTTTAAATCCCTTTGAACCTGGCAATTTACGGAGACCGATACTGATCCAGTTTGAATAAATAGGTATCACAGCAACGCCATCCTCGGCTGCCTTCATCGGACAATGGCCATACCCGTATGGAATAGATTGAAAAACAACGAGGATATCCCGTTGGAACGCGCGCTGGGTGCATTTGACATGTTCGTTTTGGAAGCTGGGCCGGGGGATTTTAACGATGTACGTGGGGATGATATCGTTACCATCTTGATGCCCTCAGCTCTTTTTGGTTTTTTGGTTTTATTTTTACCAGGGCCAGGGATTCTAATTGACAATGCTTTGCAGATCTCAGATTACCTTGAGAGTATCGTAAGGCAATTGTCCACAGAATGCGCAGTGATCATGGAGCTAAGCCCACGAAATAGAGCGAGAAGGATAGCCAGGTATCTACGGGAACATGATCTAACCGGTATCGACCCAAAAAGGGAGTATTACAATATTGAGCACAATTTTATAGGTCTTGCATTAAGGAATCCGGGCCATAATTCACTTCCTCTCATTTCTTCAGCTATATACTGTTATGTTGCACGGCGACTTGGGCTTGACGCCCATCCCTGCGGATTCCCCTTCCATGTACATGTCATCATACACCCTGCCGAAGGCCACGATATGGACGGGAACCCGCTCGAGGACCTCAACACACCTGGTGATCCCATGTACATGGACCCGTTCCGCTCAACGGAGGAAACGCGGGTAACTGAGCTGCAGGAACAGCTGAACTTCTTGGGAGCCCTAACGATGTCGCGGTCGACCTTTTTGCGCGAATCGCTCGTTCCGGAGATAGTTCTTCGCTGCAGCAAGAATATTCTGAACTCTGTCTTTCAGACCCCGCGCATACGGGACACGTGCCTGGATCCCGTTAACGTGAAGTATGCCGCGCTTTGGTCTTCCATGCTCTTCGCGGAATATGCCAACCAGGACGGCCAGGTGCCGGGTGTCTTCCCACCGCAGGAAGCTGGTCATGCCCCCCTGCGCCGCCATCTACCGTCGTTGATGGATAATCTTGCTTCCGATTTCCAATCGGATGTCTACCTCATCGAGGAGTACTTGATACCGCTGTTTGAGAATCTGCCAGAGTATGCTCCGCTACGGGAGAGTATTCGCGTCCTGCGCGCGGGTGATGAGATCCCGAAACAGGTCCGGAGCCGCACGCCGGAACACAAGCATGTAAAATATAAGATCGGACAGGTGTTCCGACATCGTCGGTACGATTATGTTGCTGTCATTACTGGCTGGGACGCCGAGTGCGGAGCTGGGGAACAGTGGATGCAGCGGATGGGGATCGATCGGTTACGGGCTGGCAGACATCAAAGTTTCTACCACGTTTTGTACGTTATTCCTTTTTTCATTATCACCATCTTGATGGCAATCTTCTGTGCGGGTCGGGACCAGCTGCTAACATCTTGTTTGTTCTTTTTTCAGGGTATCCGACAAAAGCGTACGATATGTGGCAGAGGAAAATATTGATGCAGTGTCGCCAGAAATTTCTCAGTTACCACCAGCATTTGTGAAGTTGGCTGGTAAGCATTTTAAGAGGTGGGACCCGGAGTCGCGGAAGTTCGTTAGCAATATTCGAGACGAGTATCCGGATGATTGACCTCGGTGATGATAGTGGTTGGCAAGCGGGTGTTGGGTGTTTTTTGTGTGGGGATATCTCTCCTTCTGGGAAACCAACGGTTGGCGTTAGGATTGGATTCCACATCCATACATCGAATTAGGGGCAATGTTTTGGCTTGAATATTTCCATCGTTTCCCCGTCCTTTCCATTTTTTTAATTTTTTTTTTTAAATATGAAAATAAAAAACCTTTGTGGGCTGTGCAAATAGCCTTATTGGATACCAACTCTATCCATAAATACCGTGGTCTCTTGTAATGTCAGCCCTTCCAGCTTCCCTTCCTCGAGCTGCACGAGGATAGGCGTATTTTGGAACTTGAGCAATGCAGCCAGCCATTCCATGACATATTCCTCAAATCGTATGAAAGGACAATTTTCCAATATTTTCCCTATACGTAACTCCCACCCTTCGTCACCATCACTGTCATCAAGTGATGCTTTCACTGATTCCCTCACAGACTCCCATTGGGCAATTTGAGCTTTATACTCTCGTGCAAAATTATTATCATTATCATCATCGTCCCCCTCGACCTTGTAAGGATAATCCCACGCAAACGCCTCATTTGCTGCTTCCGCTATAGATTTGCCGTGTAACAGAATCTCCTCAATAGCAGCAAACAACATAAACCGAACCGGCAATTCCATCCAGCTGATATTTGGTATGTCGTGGTGGTAGATCATCCCGCAGAGAGATATACACTCTGGTAAAATATCTTTTAGAGTGACGCTGGGTGTATTGTCATCACCACCATCTTCGTAAGGGATACCCATGTGCAAGTACATGTCCCGTCGATTCCGCTGTAGGACCGACCTGTCATACACAACCGGCGTACTTCCATCTCTGTAGCTCATTCTGCGATCTTCATTTTCAAGTAGCCAGCGCTCTGCGCGCTCCTTGTTCTGTATTCTTTGGGCTTGGAGCGCTTCTTCTGACGGGAGAAATGTGCGGGAGCCTCGAGAATATCGTCGGCACATGAGATTTGTAACCGTGAGAATCTGAAGTTTGATTTTCAAGTCTAAGGGAAAGTATGCATTATTATTATGATCACTGTTACTTCTATCATTCTCGTCCTTGCTGTCGTTGCTGGTATTGTTGAGATGATTGTATCGAAATATTTGCATGAATCCTATCCACGAGCCATTAGTTTTATAAATACCAGATACCTCAACCACCGCATTGATTTGAAAATAAAGCTGAACAAACTCAACAAAAAAAACTAACCGTCAAATATCCCCAGAAGATTATCGCCATTTTTAGTTCTATGTCTCGACTGTGTCTGCTCGCCATTCCGTTGAGTTACTCGGTCCTCAACCACCGCGATTATTGCTTTGTAAAGTAGGTAGTCGAGCGTCATTAGGTCTACTTCTAACTTCAGCTCGGTGTCTTCTAGATCTGATGCCATTCTTTTTCTCTTTCGGATTGTGTAGACTGTGTTTGAATCCTATCAATTTTCGAGCAAGTCCACCGTTGATCCATATATCGCCGTGTCAAGGTTCTATATTTAGAGAGAAAAGTCGCGTGTGTGGGGCGCGTGTTTGGCGGATTTTTTGTGGCGCGAGACACAACCCACCCTTATTCTTTTGTTGAAGATGAATAATGGAATATATATGCCAGTATTGATTGAGGGTATTCACTCTGGGGCGGTCAATGAAGTCTTGTCTGCTTTTGCTTATTGTAACTTTGTCTCAATTTGACTTTTTGATGGAGACGGTGGAGTGTCATGATTTAGCCTTAAGAAGTATTGGGCCCCTTTTCGCATATCGTCCTGCTGTTTTTCTTGTCCTGTGCAGAACTGCCTCAGTCTTGCACGCTCCATGGAACATTAATTTAAGAAACCGCTTGAAACGAAGATCTAGTTACACGATGCTTCATAATATGCTTCGTAAAATGGGTAAAATACTGGTTGTATTGTACATCATTGCTTATATATAATACAAAGGTAATATTTCAAGCCCTAGCCGCAAACTGCCATATCCAAGCAAATCAATACGCCAGTATTTCCTCAACTAGCCCTTCAATGACCTTCTTGCGTGCAAGAAGACTCACCCAGGTGTGCACAGCAGGGCCGTAATCATGTCTTCTGGCCGCCGCGTAGTCCTCATCAGCTCGATGTGATTGTTCCTCTTCAGTGATCAATACTCGTGTATCTTTTTGAGCAACGACGAGCTCTTCTCGATAAGTTGCCAACTCATCTTGGCTTGCGGATATGTATTTGACTCTGAGATCTTCCGGCACATCTGCTCGCTCCACCTCGTCTCGCGCGATATTAATGAATGGATCATTCCCAATACCGTTACCGTTTCCATCGGCATTCGTTGCTGGGTCATCCGGCTCTGGTAAGGAAGCGCTAAGTGTAGATAGCTGCTCGTCTATAGCAGCGATGCACTTGATGTTTGTAGCAAGCCGCGCTTTCAAATCGATCAGAGGGTCTTTAACTAGTCCCAGAATCGAAAACTCAATTTGACCCTCCTCATATTCTGCCATCCTTGAAAGAATTTCTGGTTTCGCTAGATCCAACCACTTATCACTCGAGCAGTCGCCTTGAATAGAAGGGGTTAGCTATAGGAAACTAAAAGGGGAGAGAAAACAAAGGAAACTTGATTTTAACATGGGAAAATGAACTGATAATTTACCCAAATTTTGAGGCTGGCGCTCTAGGCCATCGAACTTCCATAGTTTCCCTTTTGCTGGGACGAACCCGATGAAATGGAAGCCAGCTTCGCTATCGTCGTAATCCTGATTTTTCGATTTTTTCGTCTTGGACTTTCGGTTCATAGCTTCAGTTTTTAGCTGCTGGTCAGTGTTGAGGACGTCCATTTTTCTGCGTAGTTAGGCTTCGAATAAGTTCTCTGTTTTTCTATATTGTGATTAGACGATATTAGACCTACCTCGCGAACGAGTTGTGGACGCGCTTGACAAATTCAAAATTGCCGATTGCGTCCCCACGCAATGCTGGGGTAAACGACATCGTGAAGTTTTTGAAATGTTGCAGTTCTTCCCCTAGTTCAATCTCATCGACGTTGTTGATAATGTTCAGTAGCGCAACACTTGCGCAAGCGTAGCTTGATGTCTAACAACAAGAAAAAACAAGTGAATCTTCAGTAGATGTTCTTTCTTTTGCATGCCCTCAGTGGAAATACGGAGGCGAACCTGATTCGCAAACCAAATGCCCTCTGGGCAGCTGGACTCCTGTTTATCTGGGTCATCTTCTTTCCACCGAAAGAGAAATATGAGCCCATAGACCGGTTTGCTGTTCGGTAAATTGGAATTAGTCAAAAATGTCACAATAAATTATCATCGTATTCATTGAAAGAGGGTGTTATCAAGAGATATAGGGCTGTGGCATACTGGAGGAACTCTAGCATCTCATCGTCTAACGACACAACCTCCTGCACTTTAACCCCCTTCACACCAAAGTCACGCAGCATAACATTAAAAAGAGCCTTTTCGATGTCATATTAGCTTTTGAAAAAAAATATACATTAACTATCGACGCTTAGGGCCTATAATGCCCGTAGACATACCGGCTCCGATTCGATCTCGCAGAAACCGTTCCAGTGAGCTTTATCAGCTTTTGTTAACGGCTGTAGGGGCAAAGTCTCAAAGGTTTTTGGCGGATTGAGCCGTCGTCGTTTTGTTCGATCTGGCATCTTGTACAGTACTGGATCTCGCGGGTGAACTTGAGTAAGTTCAAAGTTGAAGTGATGAGCGTGGTAGGCTTGAGCTTGCGAGTGTTGTAAAGTTAGCTTATTGGCTAACTAGTTATTTAACAGCGAAAACAAGATATTTTATAAGGTATTTCCTCGAACAATAAGAAGGATGAAACACAGATAGTGGATAAACAAAGAATAGAGATCCCCTCACTCCTCTATTGCATAAATATTCAATCCTTACAGCGTAGACATTTCTCATGACATCTGTCCTGGAGCTCTGAAGCTGATCGGCGGACGGGAGTATTATATGTATGAAAAATATTGGCGATGTCTTGGCACCAACCTCACGCGTTGACAAGCTTTTTTCTCTCGCGCAGAGCACATACAACTTGCAACCAAATACTCAGCTATAGTTAAGTTACATAGTTTTCGACTTGATATCCGCCGCTAGAGGTCGATAGACAGGCCCTATCAGCGAGGGAGAGGAAGATCCTGCATACGTCCACTCTTTTCCCTTGTGCTTATTTGCCTTCTCTCCTTTGTTGTATGTGGATTTCACCCGCCTATAATAGTTATTTAACTTACAGCTTGGGTTGAAGCAAATCTTTTGCGAATTCTTTTGCGAATTCTTTTGCGACAGCGAGCTTTCACCTTTGATTTGCCTGTTCTCCTAACATATCCACAAACACCCTCATTACGCCGGGAATCGCAAGTGCATGGTAGTGACAAGGTTAGTTACCGCATCTTTCACGACTCGTTTAAATCTAATAGCTCTGGCCATACCAAACTATTCTCCTTTGTAGGCTTGGATGCCGCTTGGAATGAACAGTCGGCCCTCGTGTGTACATTTACAACTCCTTTGCCGTAACCCGGCCCCCCCAAGCATGCCATGAACGGCACTCCTCGACTCCGATCGTCCTTCCCTCAAACTCCCCGCCATTCCCCACGATACAGAACCCTCAGCGATGGAACGAGAGGGACTCCGCTCGAAGCCCGGTTGCGGGGCCTTCGTAACGAGAAACCCGCATCGGTGAGGCTGGAACAGAACGACACAAGCGCGCCACTTGTTCCCTTCAGTGTTATCGATGCGCCGTCTCAGAGACTATATGTGGTGGCTTTCTACATGGCCCTGAATGCGTGGCGCATGTACGAATTCTGGACGTCGTCAGATGATTTCGATTCAACCTGGCTTTTCTTAAAATGGGTCTCAATTGACGGCATCTTCTTGTTCGGCCTCCCTGCTCTGAGGATACCATGGTTAGAGTGGGCGTTTTCGACTACGTTGGCGGTATTTATGGTGCATGCTGTTGCCAATGCCTTTTTGATGTTCCGCATTCCTGTAAGTTTAATAGAAACGAATCTCACCCCCCCCCCCCCAAAAGCCAAAATACACCGAAGCCGTGTACTAATCTTAAAGCAGATACCTATAGAATCGTGGATGGCTGCTCTGGTCAAGTTGGCGTATGACAGGGAGCTTTCCATATCAGAAACAAGGGTTAGGCCGGCTGATATCCTCCGTAATTCGTCTTTGATTCTTGGCAAGCAAATCATTCATATCCTCCCTGAAGGGTGAGTTCTTTGTTCCCCCTAATATTCCTGCTTAATGTTGATGACTGACAAAAAGTTATAGTTCCGCGGTACTGAATCCAGAGCAAACCTCGTTTTGCATAGATGGCCAGACAACCCAGGCTATGTTACCAATCCGTGTGAATCAGACTACGCCGATAATCATTGATCTATTACGCTTCGATCTCGAGTCTGGCCAGAATGAGACTATTTCAATTCCACCTAAACAGCTGAAGCAGATGATGAAGCTAGCGAATAAAGGTCATCCGAGTTCGGATAAGTATAGCCCAAGAGATTTGCTATTTCCAGTTAAAAAAACAGGAATTTACCAGCTACAAAGAGTCGTGGACGATTCGAAGCTTGAAGTTAGGCGCCGCCCACTTGACACCCTGGTTGCTGCGTGCCCGAAAGCGGTTATTCGGACTTCGGCGGACAACCGATGCAAGGGCGAACTGTCAGACTTGACGCTGGTAGTCGAGGGGACACCCCCTCTAAAGATCAAATACAGCCGTAAGGTTAATAACATCGATCACGGCGTCTCGTTCCAGAGTATTCAGCCGGAAAACTTTAGATCACCTCTCACCAATCAGGTTCGAGTTGGCTCCCTGATAGATCCAAAGGACTCAGAAATCACTTGGGCGCAGTCTCAAAGAATTGAGGTCCCGCTTAACGAATCGCTGAGCATTGGAGGTGAATGGATCTATTCTATTGAAGAGATCCACGATGCCTGTGGAAATGTCGCCAACTATTCTTTTATTATTGACGATGGCGACCTACAACCTGTAAAAACTTCGCCCCAAACCCAGAAATTCTTAGTTCATGAGCGACCTCGCGTTTCATTGAGCGGATGCAACGCCCAATCCTACCTCCAGGTCGCGAAAGACTCTTCCATCGATCTCCCGGTTCATTTCCATTCTGTTGGACGCGACCAGCCAGCTGACGCTCCCTATACATTGACCTACTCATTCAGGAGCGAGGCTACTCAGGATGATAGTTCCATTCCTCCCTCCGTGCAACAGGTTAGCCTTCAAAGCGTCAACCACAATCCTCGAATCAAGGAACCAGGATGGTATAGCCTTACTGCCATCTCCAGCCAATTTTGTTCAGGCGAGATATTCGAACCTGCGTCTTGCTTCCTCCATAACCCTCCTGAACCAAGTATTAACTTGCGCTACGAAAAGCTGTATGACAAGTGTGCAAATAATTCGGTTGGCCTTCTGGTAGATCTCGACCTGATTGGTACCCCTCCGTTTCAAATTCGGTACAATATCGAACAGACTACCGGGGTTCAGACGCGTCTCATATCCATCGACTCTCTGAGGAGCCAAATCGATTTTACTCCAGCAGAAGCAGGACATTATAAGTACGAATTCCTTGACATATCAGACCGCGTTTATCAGCCCCAATCATTGAAGGGCAAGGTTCCGACGTTGGAGCAAGATGTGAAGCCTCCCGCGTCCGCACAATTCTTGGGTCCTGTGACTAGTCGCAAAGCCTGCTTTGGTGAACCTGTTTCGGTTGATGTTCTTTTCGTTGGAGAGGCTCCATGGGAACTGCAGTACGAGCTCGTTCATAACGGGAAACGGATGAAACACACGCTTCGGAGCGAGCATGAAATAGCGACTGTTGTTACCGAAGATCTTGTTGACGGTGGCGGATATACTCTAGGTTTGACAAGTGTGAAAGATAAGTCGAATTGCAAGAGGTTGTTAAAGGAGGAAATCAAGATTGATGTCCGGCCCAAGAGACCTCAAGTTGCCTTTGGTTTACTCGACAAGAAACGCGGCATCCTTGCTCTTGAGGACAAGAAAGTGGAGCTACCGCTACGGTTGGAAGGAGTGGCGCCGTGGACCGTCAGGTTTCAAAACCTTGATGACCCTTCGACGCCTCTCATCGAAAGGACGCTATGGAATGAGAACAGCGTTGTCCAACTCACCCAACGTGGGCGATATGAAATCATCGAAGTCAATGATTCTACGTGCCCCGGGTCTGTTGACAAGGGAGCAAGCATGTTCGAAATTTCTTGGATCCCTCGACCAAGAATTACAACTATCGATGGCATTTCCGTTGAAGACAAGGATGTTCTAGAAAAACGAGAAGTCTGCGAGGGTGATGAGGATCTCATGGAGATGAAATTCGATGGCACACCTCCTTACACAGTTAGATACGAGCAACAGCGTCGGCCAGTTTCCGGCGGGATCTCTACGAGCCTCAAGACAATGACAGCGGCACTGGGTTCTGCATCTTTACGAATGGACACCTCAAAACCGGGCGCCTATTCCTATAAGATTGTTGAACTTGGTGACAATCTCTATAGCTTTGATCATAAGAAGCATGCGCCGCTCACCGTCACGCAACAGGTCAATCCTCGCCCTTCCGCCCGCTTTGAACAACCCAACCACATATACGGATTCTGTAAGGAGGAAGGCAATGCGGAGGAAGTAATCCCTTTAATTCTGGAAGGGGTTCCTCCGTTCTCCTTGGAGATTGGGATTAAGCATTCTTCGGTATCGAGGCCGGAGGTGTTATCTATACCACACGTAGACTCTAACCGGTACAATTTACCCATCCCGCGACGATACCTCGACCTAGGACAGCACGTCATCAGCATCCAGAAAGTCCGGGATGCGCGCGGCTGCCAACGCACAACAGAATACGAAGGCTCCTCCGTCCGTGTCGCTATTTCAGATGTCCCAACCATTCTACCACTGGAAACACAGGTGGACTATTGTGTTGGAGAGCGCCTCTCCTTTTCACTCTCTGGCCACGCGCCGTTCGAGGTATATTATACTTTTAACGGCGTAGAGCGGAAAGCTACCGTTCCGAATACTAGCTTCCGCCGCATTGCGGAACAACCAGGCGAATTTGTTATTACGGCCGTGAGTGACGGGGCGAGTGGGAAGTGCAAGGCGTACAAAAATATCACCAAGACTATCCATGAAATGCCTAGCGTGAGAGTCAGTCGTGGGTCGGTTTCTGTTGTCGAGATACACGAGGGTGGAGAAGCTGAGATTATATTTGAGTTTTGGGGAACTCCGCCGTTTGAGTTCACGTAAGTTACTTCCTTTCACCCCCTCCCTACCGTTTGTTTCCTATTGTCGTATCCTTCACTTTCCGCGTCCTCTTATTTTTTGGCATCCCTGGTTGCTTTTGAGATGAAAGACTGACTTTGTTCTTCCTGTGCAGATATACGCGCAGTTCGATAGATCGGAAGGGGAAGAAATCACAGGTTTTGGATACTAAACATGACATATCCTATGAGCACACCAAGACTATCCGAACATCCGATGAAGGTAGCTACGAAGTTGTTGCGATCAAAGACAAGTATTGCTCTTTCGCTACCCAGGATGCAGCAGGATCGGGCGGGCGGAAAAGAGGTTAGTGACAGGCATGTCGCCTCATATACAGATTAGATGGCCTGCCCACATCTGTGATTGTTGATTTATTTGCGTCTATAGAGTCTTGATGGACCGAGGGGTTAATGTGTGGATCTCGTTTGTTTGTCCCTGATGATGGGAGAATGGGGATTACATAGCATCGGCGTTTTATTTTAGGTCAACGTTCTTCCGTCTCTTTTATATTTTTGTGTAGTCTATTGTTGCTCTTCTTATTGTAAAAAGGAGGAAATGTTAAATTCTTTAACGTATTGATAATGAAATTTTTATTCTCTTCGTTCTCCTCACTACCTACTTCATATTTTTACCGATTAAGCTGAATCTTCTCGATCAGCTCGCCGCCTATCGTGGCAATCTCATTCAAAATCGCTGTCCTGTTAGGCATGAGCTCCGCCTCATTTTCCTCCGCCCCTCCTCCGACATTCGATGGAACAGTCGAATAACCAATCTTCAACCCCCAGCCCCGTGGTTTCGTCGTCTGCTGATTCCAAACTCCAGCAATGACACCGCCCCCAGACTCCCCATCCCCATGGAAAAATACAATAGCGTGCCCGTACAAACGGGTCAACTCATCCACAAAGGCAGCAGCGGGCTTAAACCCGGTCATATCGCCATCGAGACCCCTTTGACCTAGTCCCTGAAGGTTTTTAAACACAACTTGATCCTTCGTCTTCTTCCGGCCGCCGGAAACGTATTTCGAATTCAACCGGAGCACGAAATCATAATCCGTCAGGGGTGATAGGAAGAGTTCTGGCGCGTGCAAATCTAACTTTTTCTCCGTCACGAGCCTCATAGCCGACTTGGATAAGGCAGATAGCCTCGTCGCGACGACTCGTGGCGGCTTCGAAAATTGGGTCCAGGTGACACCGTCCGGGTCAAGGTTAGACGCGGCAAAAAAGGTGACGGTGTTCATCATCGGATCGATGTTTCGCCAGGCGTCGAAGCGCGTTTGGATCTCAGATAACTGCTGTGATGTCATTTCCTGGTTTAGATCGACGGTTAACGGCTCCAATTGCCAATCCCAGCGCGAGAGGAAGTGAAGGGTGCGAAGGAAACCGGTAATGACGCTAGAGGGGGCATCCCAGGGGTATGGGTGGACGAAGACGCGGCAGACGATCAGTTCTAGGAATTCCTCGCGGAGGTGAGGGGCCAGGAGGTGGGAGTTTGCCCATTTTTTCACTAGACGGATGGTTGGGGAGAGCAGGGGGAAACGGGTGGAGAGGGTTCGGATTGTTTGTGAATGTCGGGGGGCTTGGATGAAAGCACGTCTGTGTGTCGCGAGGGCAAAGGCTAATTCTTCCTTTTGGCGCGTTGCTAGGTCTTTCTTTTTCAGTTGTTGTTCCAATAGAGTTTGTTCTCTATCGTGGTAGATGCGAAGGCGGAATGTGATGGTGCTTGGGAGGACGATGTCGAGGAACGAAGTGTTGAGGAACTTGCTGTTTTCATTCTCCAGGCCTATTTGACAAGAGGCTACTTCTCCCGAGTCTTGTAGAAGTTCGGCAATCTTGAGTAAAAAGGCTAGTTTTGTCATTTGGATAGCGGTCAGGTCTTCTGGCCACCGTGTCGAGCCCTCAAACTGGAGGAGGATATCAGCAGGGGTGTTTTGCACTAGCCCGCTGCTCGAGACCTGGGTTGCTGTATACCTCAATAGAGGGCTCGCTGCGGAGAGCTGATGTAATGTGAGTGGAAGACCGTCGATGCCTTGGAGCAATTTTTCAAGAGAGCTAAAAGCATCCATATAGGGTTGAAAGGGAGCAGTGGGGTTCAATGTGCCGACGCCGTTGAAGTATTCCGCATCGAGGCCATAGCTTGCAAAAGCGATGCGGCTTTCATCAAGGCCAAAATGCAACTTCAAAATATGGGCCACAATTTGTTGGACAATTGGTGGGTCTGACTGGCGATCGGACCACACCAAACTTTCCACGATACTCCCATCCTTAAACCGTCTGAGTTCGGATTTGTCTCCCCAGAACCTTTGGAATGTAGCAGAGGCTTCTTTATCTTCCGCTGAGGGGCCGTGGTCAACTATCCGGTTACAATGTTCAGCATCGAGCAATAAACCTAAGGTGATTGATGGCCCATCTCCTTTGGTGGAAGGGCGGGCACCCAGCTCAACGGGCCAGGCAGGGGTATCTGGAATGGAAAGATTGATGAGTTTAGCTCTGTCGCCCAAGGCTTTCAACAGAGTTTTGTAGATAGACGATTGGTATTTAGCGATGCGAAGAGTTGACGCGAGAGCAGTTTGCGGAGATATTGAAATAAGATGGTCAAATCTGCAGAGCGGATCATCCACTTTGAGAATAAATACTCCGTTAAAATTGTCGCGAAGAGAGTCGTTTAACATTTTCAACGTTGTAAGAGACTCATGACGTAACAGGGCGTATGACCAGGAGGACATTTTATAAAGGATGTTCATGCCGCTTTTTCCATCAAAGAAAACGGGCACGTCAGATGGTGGGAGCTTCGAGATCCCAGTTGCATTCAACATGAATGGCTGGATAAGATTCTTGCCAGAAAGGAACTGAATTGTAGCCTTGAAGATTTGATAGCTGCTGTAACTCGGGGAGAGAAGCGGTTTCCCATTAGGACCGCCTCCTTCAAGAAGCAAAGCTACGACAGTAGCCCACTCAAAGTGACCGAAACCACCTTGTGCAAAGGAGGGTCCAAAGCCTCTCTGCTGAAGCCAAATTCGTCCGAGGATACATGCATCTGGATAGGCTGGGCATTTGACACTTGCCGCATATTGGAGTCTCAAGAAGCCGGAAACAGATGCCTCCGATCGAATAGCAGCGTTGTATATTGGGGTTGGGACATGGTCCGCTGCCTGAGTAGAATCCTGTTGCTGATCGTGATCCGCATTGCTCTTTCGAATGCTGTTGTTGGTGGGAAAAGTGATGGAGGTCGGGAAAACATCCTCTTCGATGGCCGTGAGGATGCGGATGCGGGATTTGGAACGGATGAAGGTTTCATCGGCACCCTCTGTGGGTTCCACCAGAATGACAGGACGCAGTGTATCCCCATCTTGGTAGCTCCAGCTTATCTTAAAACTTGGCTCCGCGGCATCTTTAATACCTGCTGCAATGCATGCTATGTAGTATGCACGTTTGTGGAAGTATCGATAATTGAGGTAATCCTTCTTTTGCAACAGGGAACGCGGGATAGTGACAGCGAGGTCAATTGTTGTGAGCTTCGACTTTATTTCCGTCTTGACCGCGAAGCTCCCTACGACGTTGATATTTAGAGGTGCGGCATATTCCAATGTGTACTTTGTATCCTTCGCAGGCCGTGGGTCTGGGAATGGAACAGAAACGCCCGATCGCTTGCGCAGTTCCTTCTCCGCCTCAGACACAGTTTTGGGAGGGATATCTGGTATATTTTCGATTATGCTTTTCAGCTTCCGCAGCGGCTTTTCGACCCGAGAATGTAGTTTGCCATGGTCTGGTCGGAGTTGCGAGAGCAATTCATCCACCTGCAACTTGAAGACATTGGACTTGAATACTCCGCTGGCAATTGCAAGCTCAGCTGTAGGGGCATCTGATCGCGACCGATTTCCCGTCCATTTGGCCCCATTTCTGGCAGGTTGTTGGGCTCCATCCCCCAAACTTAGCTTTCTCCGTTTTGCGCTGATTTCTGTCATCGCGAAGGCGCGAAACCGTGAATTGAGACCGGAATTAAATAGAAAAGAGACAATGCCAAACAAAGGGCGCTGAACTTGAGACTCAGCACAAATGCCTTTGTGGCCTACCGTCGTTATGGCGGTTTGTGAAACGTCTCAAATTTCGAAGTTTTCGCGGCCTGTGGTTACTGGAGACGTTTTTGAAGCTTCAACTTTTTTCTTTTTTGCAGTGGAGCAGGAGTAGTGTATTTTATTGGCGTATCGATATGGTAATACGCACATGTGTACGGGAAATACCCTAAGCTACTGTAGTCGTATAGAGCAAAATTTTTACCAGTATCATACTATACCTAGATATTAATAGAAGAAAATACAAATTTAGGACCCTTGTTATGCGTGTAACTGATTTAGAAAATACTTACAAAGCGCCGCTTGCTTACTATGAATAAATGTGTGTAAATGTGGCCATGGGATCCTGGTGATTGGCGGCGTAATATATGCCGTCTCGCCAATACGGTTGTTGGCGCTGACTCTTATCAATCTCTTCTTCTGTGCCCCTCCACTCCTCTTCAATATCTTTTTCTTTTCTAACTCTCCAGCACAGCTCTGTCAGGTGGTTTATACCGCATAAGCTCGCTCCTGTGTACTGGCGACAATGCTCAGGGTCTTTTTTTGAATTTCTTCTTGAATTGAGGCGTTTTCCCATTTTCAGCGCATCTATCATACACCTTATATCTACAGAGTACTGTCCCGCAGGATGTTCAAGCAGCTACCAGTCGGCGGATCTGTCCCTCCAGAAACTGACCATGTATGTTTGTACAAAGGATAAGTGAATTTATATGATCCAATAGTCTGAATTTCTCTATCTACTGTTATTTAGAAGGCTTTCAGTCATGGATTCCCTCCTGTTTTGTGTTGTGTGCATTTAGCATGAGTCATTTTTATATGTGCTCGTGTTGGTTGTAACAAGAGGAGAGCCCCTGAATAGTCAAGTCACACTTGATAAATAGAAGGGAAAAAAAACATGAATCCCCTAGCATCTACTCTAATTACCCAAAATGGCCGTTCTTGTTCTATGCTAACATAACAAATCTAGGCTGTGAGCGTCTCCCTTCCAACATGGAGGGCCAACGTGGGGTACGAAGAAGGGGAAAAATGGGTAACTGATGCCATGAAAAGTGGCTACCCACGCTTCTTCATCCACAAGAGCATCCAGGCGCTAGTTGTGGAAGTTGTCCGTCGCTTTGGCACGCCGGGGGAGGATTCTGCTACGCTGTTCCCGTCTCGTAAGGCTGCAGACCGGTGTTACCGGTTCATGGTTTCACGGTTACCAGCTGAGGAGGCGCAGAAGGTTCACATTATAAGCCTTCACCCGCCACAGAAGAAAGAATCCCACACAGGTGAGAGTGGTGATGTTAGAGTAGATCCGAATATCGCATCGCCGCTGTTTTGTGTATTATACCCGGCCGAACATATGAGCGTTGCAAAGGAGGTGTGGCAACACACGGGTGACGGGATATCGAGCCGGCGAAGTGAATTCTGTCTAAAGGCGCTTGAAGATGGATATTTGATTGAGGAAAGCCTGCTGTCGCAACGAGACGAACCTAGTATTCAACGGCCTCACAAAGGCCCTAAGCGCTATCAACGGAACGGGTCCCTGGGCAAAATTAGCAAAGACTCGATGCCGTCGCAGCCGCAAGCGAAACTGCAAAAAAGCGAAATTCCCTCGTCGGCGGAGTTTGACCTATTCATCGAAGAGCGATTTGGCCGTAACTTGAGCACGGCACAAGCCAATAACGCCAAGCTCGCAGTTCGGAGGAGGATTGCCGGCTCGTTGACTTGCGATGGCGAGCTCAGCGAAGCACTGCAAGCTGCGTCATCGGATGGGCGAATTGCTGGGTTGACGGAGGAACACGTCTTCCTCTATCCTACTGGCATGAGTGCGATCTTCAACACCCATCGCATGTTAATGGCTGCCCGGACCCCGATGAAGAGCATTTGCTTCGGCTTCCCTTATGTCGATACGCTGAAGATATTACAGAAATGGGGACCTGGTGTTCAATTTTACGGCCATGCGTCATCTGAGGAGCTGGATGATCTTCAGAAACGATTGGAATCAGGGGAGCGGTTCCTAGCGCTCTTCACTGAATTCCCTGGGAATCCGCTGCTGACAGCGCCTGATCTTGAGCGCATTCGAAACCTAGCGACGAAATATGACTTCGCGGTGGTTATCGATGAGTCTGTGGGTAATTTCATCAACGTCAATGTTCTCCCGTATGCCGATGTGGTCGTGAGCAGCTTGACAAAGATCTTCAGTGGAGACAGCAATGTCATGGGTGGCAGTGCCGTGTTTAATCCGCACGGGCAATACTACCAGAAGCTGAAGACGGTGCTTGAGGCGGAGTACGAGGACAACTACTGGGGTGAAGACGCTATTTTCCTCGAGCGAAACAGCCGCGATTTCGTATCGAGGATTGAGCGCATTAATGCTGCCACGGAGGAAATCACTGCACAGTTAAAAGCATCGCCTTTGAGTATGTACTGATTTGAAAATACCTGGCCAGATTTCAACCCAGGGAAAACAAAAATAGAACATATGCAGTTTGCTAATGACTATTTTTACAGTCAAGGATCTATTCTACCCGAAATACAACCCAACTCGAGCGTTCTACGACAAATGCAAGAACCCCAACGGAGGGTACGGGGGTTTGTTCTCCATAACCTTCCACTCGAAAGAGGAGGCAATTGCCTTTTACGACTCCTTTGAAGTCATGAAAGGTCCGAGTTTGGGAACGAATTTTACCCTCAGGTATTTTCCCCTCCCAGAAAACGTGTACTTCTGGACAAAGTACTATACTAACATGAAATCCCCCTCCAAAAAGTTCTCCTTACGTTATCCTAGCCCATTACGGTGAATTAGAATGGGTGAGTCATTTTCCTCTACCCTCTTTTACATTAGTTACCCCTCCACCGCTGGATCTCTTCAAGCAAGAAAAAACAAGTTACTCACATAAACCCTTCAGGCAAATTCACTAGGCGTCCCGGCAGAGTTAATAAGAACGAGCATCGGGCTGGAGGACCCCGCTGACCTGCGGGCTCGTGTCGAGCGAGCCCTTGCAGGGGCAGCTAAGGTCTCGAAGGAGTCTTGAAACAAGTAGTAGATTGCTACGTATGGCCTCTCCTAGGATTTTATTGCGATGATGGGTGGGGACGTGGGAGGCCAGGGGAAGCGACGGGAGGTGAAGCATGCTACGGGAAAGGGGTCTTAAGGCCGATCAAATGAAACAGGAGGATTTTCTCTTCTTCTTTTCCTATCGCTCTTCAACTCCTCTTCTCCGAGCACGGCAGTTGTCGCTCATCTGGGTAGGATCAGGTATATATCCTCGGTCAGATTTTGTTTTGAGCAGCCGACTTGTTTTGTTATTGTGGAAGGTGAATATCCCCGGGTATATATACATAGGCTAAGGGCTTTCTTGGAAAGATGGGCAACTAAGGTCGACTCAACTCAACTTGTATATGGATGGAACCATGAATGGTATATATATCACCAATCGTGAGTGTTTTCCGTTCCTTTGGTTTCCCACCTTTTTATCCCTCCAAAAGAATCAACAAAGTAGGCAGGGGAATTAAAAATGGAGGGGAGAATGGGAAATTGAAATACTATCCCCATGGTTTAGAGAGATTACTAGTAGATAGGGGAACCACGACATAATTTCAACAATATTTAAATTTTTTTATACATTGCCCCCGACATAGGATCCGCGATTTTCCCACAAGACGTGGATTTCAATCTGTCGGAATTCATATTGTTTATGGCCAAGATGATAGGAAAAATAATAATTTGCATTGCGCAAGAAGAAAAGGGTAGGTCACATGACCCATAACTAATGCCAGCCAATCAAATCATCGCTTGTTGGACGCGGTGTTTAGTTTCTCCGATCCCCATTTAGAAAGTGATTTCTTTTTCCAAATATTCAGTCTAGAAAGAACATAAGGTTGTACGCTCTACACAACAGAAATTAATATCAAACCAGAACAACTAACGGATCCAAAACACTTTCACAATACAATGCCCGTTGATCGAGCGTTATGGAGAAACGTCTGGCTATATGAGGCTTCGACTGGCAATTTACTGGGAGGGACTCATCAAAACGGCTCAATGACAGGAGCGAATCTTTTGACGATTCTAGATGATATTCTTCTTGCCGTCGATGATCAGTGGAGTGTGAAACATCGAGATTCTGGGATTACGATCGGCCCAACAAATGCGTCCCTTCAGCCTGGCGAATAGGGCATTTACTGTGAAAGTAGGTCGTCACTTTTTCACATAAAGCAAACACGGTTAAGAAGGGTTGAGCCTCCGCCCGGGCTCTATTCGCTTGAACAATGAACCGTGGGTCGCTCGACTCATTAGTCACAGTGTATCCGGTCAAGTGGATGCATTTCGTGATTGGTGCCCGCGCGCGCGATGGAAAGTGTGTGGTATCCGGTGTTTTGAACATTCGTTCTTCATGGAACATGTGGTATGGCTTCGAAGCAGCCCATATATTTCCACTGGCCGGTGAAGGCATCTGGATGGAGTGCGATCACGGACGGTGAATTATAGACATGGACAGCACAACTGCAGGCTCAGGAATCTTTCCATTCAGAATGGATTGTTGCTGCGGGCTGATTTACAGCTAGATTTTGATAATTATTTGTTTTCAATCAACCCGGATGTACGCAAGTACCCTGTAAACAAGACTGAAAAAAGGCTATTGCTAACAAAACTGGAACAGGATGGCTATAAATCACCTCTTTTGGCCCTGATCTGTTCGGACTGGATGGTAGGATCCAGGATCCTGTCTGCCGTAACCCACAGGACCCCCACCGCGTCTCTGATGCACTCTTACGTTGGAATTTCCGACAGGCAGTTCTAGCGAACATGCGAGGTGCGGGTGAACCAATATTCGAGCATGATTTCCCACCAGGCCCGATATGTTGGCTGAGTTGCGAAATGAACCTGAACCCTATGGAAAGCAGCGTTTTGAGATCGAACTGTCTTCATGACTAAGAAATGATGCACTTAAATCAACCTGACAAAGAGCAAGAACAGCATGTGTTAACTCTACAGAAACGCGCTGATCAACCATTTCCCAACACAGACCTTCCCTATGTAACATGCATATTGATACTCACCAGCACGGCTACTTGAGTATATTTAAGAGCGCGTCCCTGATGTCAAATGGATCAGCACAAAAGATGTGCCAGCTGACGGACTAACCAAGCCCCTTGGACTGCAGAAATACCAGCGGTTTGTGGACCTTCATGGGACTCACTTGGTGCGATTCACTCTGATTTTAGGTGTGTTTTGAGACACTAGTTCGACTGTACACATGTTTAGCTCGGCTACCTCTCCCGCTGTAGTTCAGTTCTTCGAGCTAGTTGGCAAAACAGTCTCTTCATTCCATTAGTTCTAGCATCGGCTAAACGTTTCGTCCTTTCATTATATTTAGCCTCTAGGTGGTTTTAAGAGGAGTAGATGCAATCTTCGTTTATTCTCTCGATCTGCCCGATCACCGATTCTATTGGACGCCTTTCAAAAAAAAGACCGTGGCCGTGCGTGTACGTGAGAGCCTCAGCCATGGAAATTGATTCACTTGAAGATCTAGGGATGGCGGTTTGTAAGATGACAAGGACAGTAGTGATAAAACGCCATTTCCGGACGCTGGCTAACCGTCACATCGT
>QGQJ01000188.1:0-29074 GCA_003206725.1 Blastomyces emzantsi
GAAAACGACAAGGAAGATATTTTTTTTAAAAAAAAACGGGCAAAGGCAAAACCTCGAGCTGCAAATCAAATGGTAATGTTTGCTGCAACCCAAAATAACTGATAAAAGATGTAAACTGAAAAATGGATTTTCTTCGTGTTAATTTTTTTCGTTTCTTTCGTGTCTTTCGTTTCTTTCCTTTCCTTCTCTCTCTCTATAAAATGTGCAGGAGCCAACAGGCAAAAAAAATGAAAAAAATTGAAAATGAAAATGAAAAAGGAATTAAGTATAAAAGGTTTGAGGAATAGGCACGCGGTGCTTTGCATTGTTTGCATTGTTGCATTTGATGAGAACATGATTTCTATCTAGAGGAAGTAGTCTGGTGTGCGGCGGGAGACCATGGGTTCTCCAGCGCGTGGGCAAGGGTCGAATTGGAGGCTGGAGTGGAAAAAAGGAGAGCAAGGGGATCTATGGTCAGCAATTTGCTTGTGGGGAGGTGTGGCGTTATGGAGGAGAGGGAGAGGGTACGCTTACAAAGTGTACTTGAGATGCTCGTCGATTTCCATGATGGCAGCTTGGTTGCCGCATCGATAACAGTAATTTGGAGCTGTTGACCAGATACATGGACGCACACGCGACAAAAGAAGCGTTAGCGTATAATCCTGAGGAGGTTGCTTGTAGGTGGGAAGGAACTTGTGAGAGAAAAAAGAGAGTTTCACCTGAGAATATAGTCACCACATTCCGATCTTGCGACCAGTTGTACCCCTCCATCACCAACTGATGAGCTCTTGCAACCAGGGTCAATCCGTTGTTGTGATTAAATGCCTCCGAAATATCCTGCCCAAAGGTATAACCAGCGCCACGCGGCGAAATCCCCCATCCACATCTATCATCCGGGTCACTCCAGAGCAAGTCACACATGGGTCCTTCATGGGGCACCTCCTGAATCCGATCCAGCGAGCGGATATTGTCCAGGGTGTCGATGGATGGACTCAAACCACCGTGGAGACAGAATATCTGGTTGTCAATTAGGGCGGTGAGGGGCAAATAGTCGAAGAGATCTGTGAAGTATTTCCAGACATTCGCGTTGCCGTATTTCCGCAGGCACTCATCATAGAAGCCGTAGACTTGAGTAATCTGACGCGATTCGTGGTTGCCGCGGAGGATAGTGATGCGTTGTGGGTAACGGATCTTCAGCGCGACGAGGAGAGTCACCGTCTCGACAGAGTAGTAACCACGGTCGACGTAATCACCTTTTAGTCGATATAACGGGTTAATAATGAGCATACAGAGGACAAGTAAGTGGGGGGGGGAAACGAAAGAGCGCCCTCCTTACCCATGAAAAGATAATTGGTATCAGGATTAGGGCCGCCGATACGGAACAGCTCCATGAGATCATGGAACTGGCCGTGTATATCTCCGCAAACTGTCACTGGGCATTTCTGCAGAGAATAACACCATGAATTAGCATACGGGAACAAATGCACCGTTATCAAGTTAGATGCAGGAAGGGCGGCGGGATACATACCACTGGCTGAACATTCGACTCTTCTTGTAGTACCTCTCTCGCCTATATTGCAGGAGAAAACCCAGCATTAACTTTAAACCCTGAGTAAAGAGCATCCCAAAATCCGGGCACAGATTTATCGCCATCGTGCTTTTGGACGCTAATATTCCCATCCTTCTTTGAGCTCCCGCGGGAAAATATAATAGAAACTCACCCTATCGCACAATCTCTGTACATCTTGCTCGGCCAACTGCTTGCAGGTCATAAGGCTTTCAATCCAGCCATCCAGCGTGGGTATTGACTCTGGGTCGCTCGTAGGAGAGAGATGGTGAGGTTCGGGTGATCGTCCTGAATCGATCTCCATTTTATTGTCCATAGAAAGGAAAAGAGGGACTGGAAGGGAAGGCGGGAGGAGGCGAAGCTGTGGTGATGTCAGGTATCACCGAATGGATGGAGGGGTGTCGTTAGCAGCGGGCGGTGGGTGGGCGCGTGCGTGGGGGGGGTGCAAGGGAGCAAAGGAGCAAAAACTGAAGTAATGGGTATCAACAAATCATGAAAGAGAGAGGGTCTAGTCGTAGCAATGCTTTATTGCAGCGCGGGAGAAGCGAGTAGAGCTGTTAGCTGCTGAGACAGGCGTTGATAATTGCGTTTCTTTTGGTCTCTTGCGCTCGTCTTTTGTTGTGTTGGAGATTCAGAACAGTTGGTTAGTCAGTCGCGCCACAGCAGGAAAAAGCACCAGCCACAGCCGAGGGTGGAGCTGCGCCACACATGCCATCCGAGCTGATATACTGACTGGGATATGCTATTTACAGGTCCCAAACCGTGAGTACTTCATTTGTCAAGTTATTTACATTGTTATTATGTACAGCACACACAATGGGATATACAAATTCGTGTCATAAAACAGATATTAGCGTAAGCGTGATTTCACTCATCATATCATAATTTAGTAACGAAGCAAGCCAGCTGGTATTTATGCGAACATCATATCCTTAAATAATGTCACCACCAAAGCCTCCTCCGAAGGCTCCGCCGCCAAATCCACCTCCAAATCCACCACGGCCGCCCGGGAACCCAGGGCCACCGCGACCTCGTCCCATCGGTGGCCCATCCCCCGGACCAACAGGATCGTACCTTGCCCCAGGAGGGACTTGCGGGTTATACGCATCACCACCTCCTCTACCACCTCCTTGCCGAAATATGGGGTCATCAAATGTCGGATGCATGCCTCCCCCACCTTGCGGCCCAAAGTGAGGTACCAGTGGATCGCGAGGCCCCAGACCAGGAGGATATAGATCGCGTTCTCCCAGGTTTGGTCTCCTTGGCCCATGGCCTACTCCTTCCGGGTGGAACCCGCGCGGAGGGACATTTATCTCGTACTCATCTTCAAACCCAGGCGGGGGGAAATCGCCTGCTGGGACCGGCGGTCGTCGTGGGGGTGCAGCAAGTGGATCACCAAAGGGATACGGCCGGGCTGGTTCCGGATTACGATCGTCCCAGAGAGGATCTCTTATCGGCTGTCGTGGTTGTCGTAATGGTTGCTCTAATTCACGTTCACGTTGTTCTCGACTGGAGGAGGTCTCATCTTCATACCCCTCCTTTTGTAGGCCCGGCGCAAGCTTCTGGATTACATTGATTTTAAACAGGGCGATAAAATCGCTGAGCCGCGACGAAGAAATAAACGCTTGCGCGAGCGACCGGGCAAGTCCCTCGGTGGATTTTGACAAGGGGAGGGACGATTCAGAGACGTAGTCTTTGACAGGGACGTCGAAAGATGTTGTCTTGTCATGCCCCAAGGCCAGCGCGTAGATGACTGCGTTGCCACCGAGTCGACTGATTTTGAGCAAGAAGTGCATAGATGATTGCGGGTGGGCATATTTGAAGGCATAGGTGGAGCTGGCATTCCACTCCTTGGGTAGTAGCGGTGACGAAGGCTCTTGAGATTCTATAAAGCGGGGGAGCATCAGTTCGATTGGTACTTTTGCATAGATCGATTTGCGAAGATCAACGGGAAGGGAAGTCTCAAACCTATTCTGTGATCTTCCTCTAGGCCAATCAGCCTAAAGTCAACAGCAATCATACAGGCATGCCCGATCAGCGCTATGGCTTCCCAGGCATTTTTTAGCAACACCTCGACATCATCATCGCGTAAACTCGCCGCAGCCCGCTCGAGAATGCTGTGCGATGACAGAGCTTGTTCAGTCCTGCCGGTAGGGTTTGAGATATCCATAACTAATAACAGGAATAACACCGCAACGGAAGATAAAAGCGGATCTCCAAGGATGGAGTGATATATACAGATCGAGGTAGTTCATTACTTTTTCCTCCTGGATTTGATTTGTTGCTGGCGTTGTTCAGGCGCCCATCACATGACGTAATTGCCGCGGTTAATTTAGGCTAGAGTCAAATGGGTCTTAAATACTGTTTTTACAACAACATATCAACCATAGCTATTTTATTTGTAATGAATCTCTCTTCATTAAAGACTGTAACAGTGAGTAGGGGAACTCAAGTTTTTCACAGCTGTTTGGAGGTTTCTAGAACTGAAGGGATCTCTGGAGTTGAGAGTGTCTGCGGGTCTGCACAGCTAGTAGTGCCTCGAGGTCTAACTTATAGTACGGAGTAGAGTGTCTAGAAATCTACAATGTAGAGCTAAGGATAGCACCTTCTAGTGTTTATATACACTAAACCATGTATGATAATGCACTAGCTTATGTAGACCTAGACTTGCATTGAAAAAAAGGTAAAAAAAAAAAAAAAACCTTTTGACTCAAATATCGTCTCTTTCTAGCATTTCGAGAGAATAAGCTCCCTTGTCGTGGTTGCTATCAGTAGATGGTAAGACCTCGGCTGAAGAGGACTGAATTTATTATTCGACTACGTCAAGCCTTGAGATTGAGTTGGAGCGATGTCAATATTTAGTCCCAGAGCAGCAACAAACTTCAAAATAGTGTCTAGCAAGACAGGTATTCCACAGTCCATGGTTTTCGAATTCGCTGACCGTTCATATGTGCTTCTGGTATACTTCAACTGTGGCGTGATAGTTAATATCCACCTTTAGAGTTCAGTGTTCTGCTCGAAGGGTGCTTGCTGCCAGGCGTAATAACACTTAGGGGCATGCATGGTATGTACATCCATGATGCTCGAACCCGAGTCATAAATTTCCCTGTTCCCCTGTCGCACAAAAACCTCCCCGTTCATCTTCGCTCACCAGCTAATCAGTTCTATAGAATACTAGAATACAATATAGATTCCGCCCTATTGGCGTTTTGTTAGTACTTCCCATTACTAGTTATCCGGCCTGTCCCGGAATTTGGGGATACTTAGTGGATCAAACAAGAACGCCTCTTGAGGTATAGACTTCAAATGGTGTTTATTTGCTTTTGCTTCCAGCTCCGCTGCACAGTGCTGTTGAGGTTCCAAGTCGTTGGATATTGTGCATGGGAAAATACATCATCATTCGCTGGGGCTGATCAGCCCTAAAAAGCTTAACTCTTTAGCGTAGATGTCAGACAACCTTAGACTCGAGTTTCTGTGCTGAAATAGTTAACAGAACATAACTATAATTATAATTGCTGAAGCAGACATCGCAATCCTCCCGGGCTATCCGTTTCCACCCACACCAAGACTGGACTGGGTATTTGGCTAGCCAAACATAAACCGTCCTCACCCTTACACGCCACCGTACTCTCGCAAGAAGTAGTTCCATGTTCCTACATACCGATGGCTTTGAGCAAGCGTTTGAATCTTATCCTTCAAAGACCAAAAACTCAATGGCCAAACGGCCCACTGACATTTGCCCGCCTTGGTGTATACACGGCAAAACTTGTGAACACTGGTCTTCTCCACTGCGATACAACCTTATTCAACCTTCGAAACTGGGCAGTGTCTATTGGAGTCTGGGGCATTAGATATTTCCTTACAGTCGGTGTCCACGTACTGATCCGCGTTAAAAGCGTAAATTCCTAGCAGGGACATATACCGGCCGCTTGGTTAACCCTTTCGGGTAAATGTTGAGTATCTTGAGCCGTTGGACGTGTCGATGGGGAATAATATGTACGGGAATCTTATGATCTTCAAAAATATCTGTATTCTCGCTGTCCAGGCGCTATATAGATATAGTTATGCCCTAGCTCTCGTCCTCAGCAACTCATACGGGCAGTAGTAATTTACCTCCTCAACACAACCTCAGTCGAGTCGAAATTTCACAATCAAGTGTAAATAATATAAGATCCGGGCATGTGGGCGCGATGAAGCGATGTAATTCGCCGTTGAGACTCGACGTTTTGATCGACTACTTTAATTCGCATTAAGTTTATACCCCAGAACAGCAAAACAAACTGGGGGGTCAATTTTTACGTCATCCAAAAGCTGCCAGGGGCACCTGTAAATGACGGTACTGTATATACACTGTATAATACGAAGCTAATTTCTCTTATTGGTCGCAAGCGGGTGCGGGCCGTGAAAGTCTTGGCATGCGCTAAAAATAATATACTACATCTATATACTCCATATAGTACTAACTCATGAAATATTTCACCCCGGAATATTCTGTTGAAAATGACGACATTTACTATGCTTCGTGGCTTTTGATAGGATAGTAAGAGTAACAAAAATTTCGGTATTGCTGTTACTGCTGCTGTTGCAGATGTCACCTATCGTTCTTGCCTCCAGCCTGTAGACTGCTCCTCTGTATGTATCTCTTGTAAATAGGGGGGGGTATTCCACACGATGCCAGCGAAAAGAAATCCAAACCACCTAAATGCGAGCACAGGAGACATACACAGTGTGAGATGCCAAATAACACGCCGAGTTCGTAGTAACTGAGGACATCACCGTATATTCCCGCCATAGCAAAAAAAATGACGACAATTGTGCCCTACATCGCTAGCTCCCAACCAAGGCCTCATTGTAAAGGATGTTGGTCCACCACCGATCTTTTCTGTTTCCAACAGTTGAGCCCACCGTAAGGATCGAATCCAGTATCTGACGCTGAGAGATACATGACGAACATCCTATTTCATCCAAAATACCTTGGGTCGCCGGGTTTTGGCATGTACGGCACTGAGAAAAGGTTATCTTCAGAAGGTATTGGCCACAGTCGTAGAACCAAGCGCATGGTGCGAGCAGGTAGTCCAACTTACCTCGGATGATAAGCTCTCGCAACAGTACTGCACTGCTTGCGCTTGCTGGCTGCGGTGGCGCCTCATGTTTCGCCGGCTGATTTCCCTCAGTTTTCCCTCCTTTCTCCTCTCTTTCCCTTCTTCCTCTCCCCTTTCCATACCATCACAAACCCTTCGTTCGCATAAAAGACCCCATCTATCTTGATTCTCACTTCGTCGCTGTGATCTCAGATGCACATAGTTCTTTGATTCTAAAAGAGCAAGACATTTCGACACCATCTATAATCATTTAGATCCAAACTGCCTATATAAACCTTCGGATTAGCATCGTGAGCTACTTCCTCATATCGCCAATATAAATCATTCTTCGAATCTACTCACTATTGTGTGCCAACAAGCCACTGTCGCCCTGTCAGCCTCAAGAGACACCCTGAAATAGAGCACTTAGTTCGTCAACCCCCTCTATCAGCCAACACCCATAAGTGATTTCAACACAAACCCAAAAGGAAAGAAAGACAACCACAAACCAACAACTTCGACACATTATTGTAGCTTTCCAGATAGCTGCTATCCACCTCTTAACTCACTCTTCACAAGAAACTTCGAAATAGAGAACTTTGACCGTCAAATCCCTATTCACCAATATCAATAACGGGCTTTTCCATCAGTCCGACAGGAAAGACAACCACAGCACAACTACTTCAACACAGCATTCCAGCTTATCTGATAGCTGATACCCCCTCTTATCTTAACTCACTCCTCACAAGAAACTCTGGAACAGAATACTTTGTTCACCGACCCCCTTATCCGCCAATATCAATAACAGGCTTCTCCACCGATCCAATAGGAAAGAAAGGAAACCACAGCACAACCACTTCAACACAGTATTCCAGCTTACTTAATAGCTGACCCCCCTCTTATCTTAACTCAATCTTCACCAAAAGCTCTGGAACAGAGGACTTTGTTCGCCGACCCCCTATCCG
The DNA here is from genome assembly GCA_003206725.1 of Blastomyces emzantsi. Taxonomy (NCBI): domain Eukaryota; kingdom Fungi; phylum Ascomycota; class Eurotiomycetes; order Onygenales; family Ajellomycetaceae; genus Blastomyces; species Blastomyces emzantsi. The sequence goes on from QGQJ01000188.1 coordinate 7,593, forward strand.
CTGATACAAATTAAGGCATTTCTCCACCTATCCAAGAGGAAAGAAAGGAAATCCCAAAACAACCACTTCAACGCAGGATTCAAGCGGACTCGATAGCTGCTATCCCCCTCTTATATTAACCAGTACTTGCTCTTCTAAAGAACCGGTATATGTCCATAGACGAAAAAATGAACGGTCTCACGATGTTCCAAAACAGGCAATTTTCCCAGCCAGACCAAACCGAGGTGAAGAATGAAGTGAATGGCAATATGCCCGCTGCACCATGCACCCGGCTAGGAGTACAACATGTCAATTATGTAGCTCCTCCCAACGGTTACCATCAGGTCTTGCCAACCCATGTTGAGGCCAACGGTCGGCCCGTCCATCCGGAAATCAGTCCGTACCAGCACTCCTTTGCCAATCAAATTAACATCATGCCTGGTACCGAATTCCATCATGGCAATATCATGATGCCCCCGTTTCCACATCCCGCAGGACCAAACCATGTACAAATGAATATGCAGGCGCATCACCACTTTCAGAATAACAACGCCCATGTCCAGTCATTTCAGCCTATGAATCCTGGATCCGGGGCCCAGCAACCAGCTCCCAATGGCAACGGTGACTGCAACGGCAGCAGCCGTAACAGACGAACGTCCGGCGCTCATCGCAATGAGGCTTTCAATGTGTCCAGCCAAAATGATCAGAGCAACATGATGATGGCACACCAGAATGGAGTATTTCACTCCCCACCAAGGGTGCACCTCGGAGTTCCGCCTCAAATGCAGGGAACTCATCACAATGAATTCTTCAGTGTATCCAACAATGTTGGGCGGAATAACAGTATGATTGCACACCAGAATGGAGTGGATCAACCCCCTCATGAATTGAACCCTGGAACTTCTCCCCAAAGGCAGGGATCCCAGCAGAGCTCTCCTTTCCATGAACCCAACCACTCTGGACAGAGTAACAATGGGGCTGCGCACCATCAGATGAACCCCAGAGCGCCTCCTTACATTCCGGGAACTCATCAAAATGGGCCATTCCATGAACCGAACCATCCGGGACAGGGCAACATGATTGCACCCCAGAACGGAGCGACCCAACCTTTCACTGGAATGAATCCTGCACATCTTCCACCGCATTCGTCTCAGCCTCACCCATCTGCTCCGCATCATCCTGTGCGGAACGGGTTAAATATCCCGCCGCATTCAGAATTTAACGGGGTCCAACAAACCAATGTAGAGCATCCTAATCCCAACTCTGGCGCAGAAAATACGCGCATCGAAAACCATCATCCAGGTAGTTGGGATGCGCATTCGCACATGGGCCAAAATCCTCCGGCACCTGATCATGGCTCTGGTTTGCCCCAGCCTCAAGCTCAACCTATACATCCTGTGATGGCACCGCATCCAGAGAGTAACGACAGGCACCAATACCACATTCATCATCCTAACCAGGGCGTACCGCCGGGAAGTTTCGGAGGTGAGCAAACAGGGGCGGTTATTACCCATCCACGTGGTCCACCCCAGCTCCATCAGTACGGCGCACCAGCCCCTAATGGGGCTTTTGTTAATCCGAATATCCCTGAGTATCACCCAGATGTTCATGTATGGCCCCATAACGGCCATGCCCCTGCTTCTGTCACTCAAACACCTGACAGATTTTCTGATCCCGGAGCCGTTCCTCATCCGAATCCATCAAACGCCGGATTTACGATGCCGCCATCCTCGACTGAAACGGGTACGGGTGCGCAAGCCCCCAACGCAATGGGTCAAAGCACCCCGCCGAATTCAAATCCTCCGTTTCCACAGAATGGCGGGTTCCGCCACGCGTTTAACGGTGGTACTCAGCCGGCCAATGATCAAAATATTGAAAATATGGGAAATCCAGATGTTCTCCATCCAGGTGTTCAGGGGGTCCAGAATGGCATGCCCCAGCATCCAGTACCCGCGCCCCAGCCAATTCACTTGAATGCCAACCAGCATATGAATCGGAATAATCATGGTTTTCAGAACAACATGGTCCATCATCCAGTACCCGCGCCCCAGCCAATTCACTTGAATGCCAACCAGCATATGAATTTGAATAATCACGGTTTCCAGAACAACATGGTCCATCATCCAGTACCCGTGCCCCAGCCAATTCACTTGAATGCCAACCAGCATATGAATTTGAATAATCACGGTTTCCAGAACAACATGGTCCATCATCCAGTACCCGTGCCTCCACCAAGTGGCTCGAATGCCGGCCAGAAAATGAATCAAAACAATCACGGTTTCCAGGGAAATGCGGCCCATGGCCTTGCTCCTGGCGCTCAGCCAAATGTTAGTTTGCATGCTGCGCATGCCGCAGGCCCGTACACTGGACAGTATGTGAATATTGAGATAGGGAGAAACGGCGTTCCCCATCAAATGGATACGAGGCAAGCTACGGCACAGTATCCGGCTTTATATCCAGTGCCAACTGTGACCCTGAATCAACAAGCCCATGCACAAAAATTCGAGGTGCATCCCTCTCAATGGCACAATTCAGGTCCTTTGCAAAGTTCGAATTTGCGAATCGTGCCCGGTGTGGGTGCACACCCTCATCCAGCTATGCCAAAATCCCCAAAACGAGCCGTGAATTTTGATTTTGAGCCGAGCGTAAAAAAGTATTTCATTAGGATGGATCGTCGCCGTCAGAAAAAAGGGGTCGGGAAGCGCGAGCCACCAGGGAAGCCACAAAGAAAGCGGCGAAGTGCTGGGCCAACTTCCAGCCAGCCACCATTGCACTCGCAGTCGAATGGAGAAGGCGGGCTAGCACCTATTCCACCTGGCGTATCTCCGCCGATCCTGGGGCACGGCAGCGAGAGTGGCAGTGCGCCGCGAGTTCAACCCGGCTCACAGCCGAATGGATACCCGATAATGCCCACATCCGCTAAAACGCCCGCAGGCGTACCCCCAGCAACACAGGAAAATGGCAATTCAGCTCCATACGTGAACGGCAACCGATATAACAGAACGGATATAAATCCGGCCGAGCTACAGCGCGGTGATGGTGACGTGCCGCCAGACCCAGCTGTATTTCAAGCGTTTGTGGAACCCACACCAGGTCCGATGATAAATGGGGTCCCTCCTAGCGTATCCGCACCATCAGACAACGGCATGGAGACAGTTCCTAATATGCATGGTAACCCAGGGAATGCAGTATTTCACGGTGTTTCGCACATACCACAGATCGGTTATCGTGGCTCAGAGTTCGAATTGCTCTACAATGCGGTTTGTCATAAAGAGTGGAACAACCCCCAGCCCGGAGACCTTGGGCAAATTCCGCTTTCGACAGGGTCCGGCTCAACCCAACCCAACGCGGGCCAGTTGGGAATAAAGGACTTTGATGCATCGATGCAGAAGATGGAGCAGATTGGCCATGAAAACACCCCTGGAGCCACTGGGCAAATTCTATCTTTAGCAGGGCCCAGCTCGGCCCAACCCAACGGAGGTCAGCCTGGTAACGAAGAGATGGAGAAGTTGGAGCATGAAAACACTCCTGGAGCCCCTGGGCAAATTCTATCGTTAGCAGGGTCCAGCTCGGCCCAACCCAACGGAGGTCAGCCCGGTAACCAAGGGACGGAGAAGCCGGACCATGAAAATACTCTCAGAGACCCTGCACAGATTCCCCCATCAACAGGGCCTACCTCAGTCCAACCAAACGGGGGTCAGTTTACAGCAAATGACTTTGATGAAATGATGGCGGAGGTGTGATGGGCCGATTGTACGACGAATGCTTTGGATCAAGAAACGAGCAATGAGTTCAGTATTCCTCCTTTTTCTTTCTCCTTCCCTCCCTCAGTTAGAAGTACTGATGTACGTTAACATCGCGCATGGAAAATTCCTTTGCTGACTTTCAAGGAAATAAATCATAGGGTTTTCTGGCTGACATTGTATATTCACCATGAATCAAGCGAAAATGAAAACGAAAGTTAAAAAACAAAAAACATAAAAAAAATCGAGAAAAGCGAAAACACTTCCAAAAAAAAAGTTGAGGGGGGAAGAGAAGATAGTAGGAGTGCTTTATTTAGTGGACTCTTGTTGTATCTCAACTCGTGTTTTGTTTGGCATTTCCTTTGTCGATAAGGCGATCTAGGGTATTGGGTTCTGGGTGGAAGCAACTCGCAAGGAAGTGAAAGTTGGAGAATAGGAGTGGTATTGGAAGAAGCGTGGTTATTATATCTTCTATTTTTCCTTCTCATTATTCAGCAGAGAAATTATTTTATTTGCTAGTAATTTGATATCGTTAGGCTCTTGTTGCAAATATCTGACCTGTGTTCATCCAGTGGGTAGACGAAGCGCGGAATGGCCGGTAGAGTAACGTCGTGTATGTGACGCATAATGAATGCCACGAGCATCGTTAATTTAGGGGGTGCAATTAAGCGCATCCATATGCTTTCTCTCATGCCTTTCATGACATTCAACCATGGGAGGTTGCTTCAAGCCAGGAGGTTATTGTCATCGTGATAAGGGAGGCTTTTGTTCATGCTGTGTTGGTTAGGGCTAAAGGAGTCACGTGGAATATTGGTTACGTCATCATGTAAATTTCCGAGGAACATCACCTATGGGCATAATCTGTAGTTACTTTGCCAATCGCGGAGGAGATTCAGTCTCGCACCACTGTAATGATAATAATGATAACATATGTCCTGGGTTCGCAAGATTGCAGTCGAATTTGAATCTTATTGGGAATAGGTTAAAAATAGCTAATTCACTTGCTTAGCTAAGAATGGACAAGAAATAGTAAATAATATACAACTTGCACCATGAGGAGATCCTCTTGGCTGCGTGGAGAGGTAACATTTTCCCGGCGAACTCGGCCCCTTTGCACAATACTACCGCATTGATTCAAGTATGAGAAGTTGTCGAACAAACAATTAGAAAACCACTGCTTTGGAAGAATCAGTTCTTAAGCTGGGGTTAAAATCTTAAGCGGGATATATAAAATGCATTTCAAACACCCGAACGAGCCTTGATGTGCTAATTGATTACAGAGTTAGGCGAATTACCTAGACAAGCTACTAAGAATTTTCATAGAAAAGAGAGAAGGATGTTTGGAGTCGAATTCATAACGATCTGTAATTAGATTCAAAGATCTGTGAGAAATGCGAGAGGTAAACGAGAACTGGGTGTTCACAAATATTGCATACTTAATTTCGTATTTCCGTAGGAAAGGGAAGTGTGTGATTGAAGCTGTAACAGCACATGTGATTGTAACTGTCTGAATAATTGTGGTTTTCTGAAACAAGTCATCACCTGGATTTTCTTTACTTTTCGTTCAGTCAGGTTGTAGAATGGCTGAACTCCAGGGGCTACTTAACTTATATGTTGCTCTGCTTTTCCTTAACGTTACAGTAGCATGTTACCCACCTAAGAGATGTATCCCTCTGTGTTTGACCTTTTTCCCTCAGTTTCTCCATAGGTAAACCCTCATACTATATCCGTGCGATGGACCCAGTACACATTGGGTGAGGTCAATTGCGCGGGTTGACTCTGCTCTGAAATAGATATTTTTTTGATGTTAACAACAAAAGTAAAAATACGAAGCTCTGTCAGATGTTGTAATTGACGCTCAATACGGGGTTGATACAGGATAGTGGTAAAGTTTTAGGCGCAGAGCCGCATTCGGCGCTTAAGCAGTTTAAATAACTCTGAAACAACGGTTGAGCCAAGGATCAGCAGGACTAAAGTTTAGATCTTGAGCCATTGCCGAAGGTTAAATAGACGTCGGCCAGAGTTTCCCAGCAGATTATGTTGAAAGTTCTCTGAGTGACATCTTCTTGTTATGTTTTGTCTTTTATTTTTCTGAATTAAAAAAGCTTAAGCTGCCTTCTTGGACCAGATATTCGATCACAAACTACAAGACTGTCACCATATCGACTCTCTCCCCCTACTCTCTCGGTTTTGTGAGTGTTTAGAATTTGCAGCGTTGAACATGACAGGAAACATTTAAGGGAGAGAGCCTCAGGTATTTTAGAGTTACCATGGAGCCGGTATTGAGTTCGCAGGGTTGGAATCCCCACGAACATTGAATCTCATTCTTGCTCTTCTCGTGAAATATTCGGAGAAAAACTGCTTGCTTGCCTGACAATATGTGGCAATTCGAAAGTAGGGACACTAACGCTGCCGGGCTATGAATCTCCGCGTTATCACCTCTTCGTTGGGACTATACAGCACATAAGGCTACAAATAACGTTCTATTAGAAGATGATGGGACGTGAATATGAGCCCATCATTAAATCTCCTTTTGAGGAGATCTCGAACTTTCTTCCAGAAATGCGTATTTTCCTTGAGTTTGCCGTTGGTATAGATCCTATACTAAAGTTCAAATCCTTGAAGTTTGAAATCTCTCTCCGGTACATGTCAAGAGGGTTTCTACATAGAGATTCCAAGTAAAACCCTGGAGTCGCTGGAGAGATCAGCTTTTATCCAGAGTTACCAGGTTTGAGACGCGGAGATCAAACTCTAGACTTTCCTAGATAGCGTTCACACCGTGGTTCCAAGTCGAGCTCTACGCTCTGTTGTCGCTCCCATTCGTCTAGCCAGTTCCCAGCGTAAACTTAGAATAAGTTTAAAGTTGAGGAACGCATAGAAGCTTTCTAAAAAGTCCGCGATGGTGACAAGATATAGAGAGAGAGCCGTGGGTGTTGGCTGGTACACGATGTGCTAAGTTCTACCACGCACAGCATATGGTTTGGTCGAATCCTTCTGCCGCTGTCGTCTTTAAAATCCATAAAATCTCCTCCTCCCCCGCCTTCCAACTTCTCTTCCACCTCGCAACCCCCCGCAAAATCCATCTTGATCTCTTCGCTTTCGCTACAAACATCTCTATCGCCTACTACAAGTGTGAACAACCATCGCTTCTAATAAACAGAAACTCTCGCGTTCGTATCCTTTATCGCAGACTTAACTTCACAGGTCTATCTAGCAGTGAGTGAGCTCTTCGTGGCTTCGTATTTCTCCCCATCCCGTTATATTTGCCCTTTTTGGCATCTAGCACAGCTTTTTTTCTAACTTCCATTGTTGGTATATTGCGCCGTAGCTATAACTATTCTCTATCCGCTGTTGACCGCAAGTTCCTAGCTACAAAGCAACAACCATGGCGTCAAATAACATCGCATGGACCTCTGACGTGAACCGCGTCGAGGCCCCCATGACAGCCCGTGCATATATTCTGTGCGCCTTCGCGTCGTTTGGAGGTATCCTTTTCGGCTATGACTCTGGTTACATCAACGGGGTCCTGGGCATGTCCTTTTTCAAGCAAGCCTTTGGCCGCCCAGTCCCCCTGGCTGTCGACGAAACGGGATACAACATCGCAACCTGGCAAAAGTCTCTTATTGTGTCTATTCTCTCCCTTGGAACTTTTGTGGGAGCTCTTGTTTCCGGCTCTATCGCTGAGTCTATCGGTCGTCGTTATACCATTATGCTCTCCTCCTTGTTGTTTTCAGTTGGTGTGGCCATCCAGGTCGCTGCAACCCAAGTTAATCCCCTCGTTGGCGGACGGCTTGTTGCTGGCCTGGGCGTTGGCGGTATATCTTCAGTCGTGATCCTTTACGTCTCTGAAATTGCTCCCAAGAAGTTTCGCGGTGCCATGGTCTCCGTTTACCAATGGGCTATCACTATTGGTCTTCTGGTTTCCGCCTGTATCAACAAAGCAACAGAAAACCTCGACACCTCTGCGTCCTACCGCATTCCTATCGGGCTGCAGCTTCTCTGGGCCCTTATCCTTGGCGTGGGGCTCTACTTTCTTCCAGAGTCTCCGCGTTATTACGTGAAAAAGAACAGACTCGACGCAGCTGCTGGCTCTCTCTCCCGCATCCGTGGACAGCATGTCGATTCAGATTACGTCAAATCAGAGCTCGCAGAAATCGTCGCCAACTTTGAATATGAGTCCAGGGTTAGCAGCACCAGCTGGCTCGACTGCTTCAAAGGTGGAATGAACCCAAGTGGAAACTTACGTCGCGTAATTCTCGGTACTGCATTACAGATGTTTCAACAACTCACCGGAGTTAACTTTATTTTCTGTAAGTTTTATGGTCTTATATCATTCATCTATCTTTCTGAACATAAATGCTGACTCAACCTCCAAACTCCAGACTACGGTATGCTTTCTGAAGTAAATGGGATAATGTACAAGCACCCCATGATAAGCTAACGACATAACAGGAACTACCTTTTTCCAGCAAAGCGGAATAAAAAACCCCTTCTTAATTTCCATCATTACCAACGCCGTCAATGTTGCCTCTACACCGGCCTCTTTTTACATTATCGAACGTTTCGGTCGTCGAACCCTCCTTATATGGGGAGCAATGGCAATGCTTGTTTGTGAATTCATCATTGCCGCTGTTGGCACTGCTCTCCCGGGCTCCAACGCAGCCTCCATGTGCCTGATCGTATTCGTCTGCATCTACATCTGTGGATTTGCCTCCACTTGGGGACCAGGCGCGTGGGTGTTGATTGGAGAGATATTCCCCTTGCCCATCCGTGCACGAGGCGTTGCTCTTTCCACTGCCTCTAACTGGCTTTGGAACTATGTGAGTTACCTATTGTATTATCGTTTTATTCGGAATTGCACACTCAAAATAATCAAAATAAATTCAACTAATCACCAAACACACAGATCCTCGCCCTTATCACCCCCTACCTTGTCGACGCCGAAAAGGCAAATCTGGGTTCAAAAGTCTTCTTCATCTGGGGCACAACCTGCACCCTCTCCATGCTCTTTTCCTATTTCTTCGTCTACGAAACAAAGGGACTTTCCCTCGAGCAGGTTGATCGCTTGTTCGACGAAAGCAACCCCAAAAACAGCAGCCAATGGAAGCCCCATGAGACCTTTGCTACTCGCATGGGCTTGGCTTCGCCTGAAAACGTAGTTATAAAGGAGTCGGTGACCAAAAGTGAGACTGAGACCGTCTAGGTCTAGTCCAGTATAGCTACATGAAAAATATGCGGAACGAGCTGCCATGGTCAGTGAGCTTCAACGTGCCTTTTGCTATTACAGAGAATTACATTCAATCTTTTAGTGTATCTCCCCTTCACTCACAGACGCCAACGAACGTTTCACCTTGTCCGCTTGTCTTTTCACACTTCGCTCTTTGTTAAAAAACAACAAAAATAAAAATAACCCCCCTAGCCCTCAGAATTCTAATTTCCACCTTTGTGCCTTTTTACTCTTTCATTTATGTTTTAATATTCGCAGTTTTCTTCGTCCCATTACTTTCCCCTGATTACCTCCTCCTAAATTGATATATTGGAAGTTAACATACCAGATTGATATACAACGAGCTCATTTGACCTACTTTTCTTTAATTCCCAATTCTTGTTTTCCTTTTTTTTTTCTCACTTCCTACTAAATTGATATATTGGAAGTTAACTCGCCAGATTGATACGATATGAGTTTCTTTGATCTACTATTGTTTTATCCTCCTGTGTTTTCTTCTATATTTTCTAATCTTTTTTTTTTCTTTTCTCCCTTGAAAAAAGGCAAAATTCGGGGTTCCTTTCCTTCCTCTGTTCTTGCTTGCCTAATTCATTCTATTATCCATGAATCTTATTCACCCCCATCCCCATCTCTGATGAGGAGAAAAAAGTTAGTCGATTTTTATACAAGTCTGCCTTCCATGTCTGTATGAATGTATGCATGTATGTATGTATGCATGTTTGTTTTGTTTTGTTTTCCAAGTTATAATAATCTGCTGTGGCCATCCCCCATCCTCTTCTATACCTCAGATAGTGCATCACTTGCTTGTCTTCCTCGGGCTACCCTGCTGGGCTGCCTACTCAGCTATTCAACCGTTGAAACGGGGAGAATGGGACGGAAGACCATGGCTCAAAAGTTTGTGGTGATTTACAGTGCCTTTATTTGCATTGTGTTTTGCATTTTCTTATGCTCTGCCTTGATCTGGTCTGATATTATTATATCGAGTCATTGTTCAAGAGAAAGATGTATTTTTAATCTAATTAGTAGCGAACCTACAAAATATACAGGTATCATTTTGTAATCTAAAATGAATGCTTCCTTTTAGGCGACATAGGCGGCTCCGATGACATGCCCTATTCGGGCGTCATATACGAAGTTGGATGTGATGCAATTTTACAGATATATAGTTTTACTGCAAAAGAAAAGAAAGAAAAGGTTACATTCAAAAGCCAGTTGCCATCCCTGAAATATTTCTATGTATTGCCCAGCCTGCAATCTTCCCCTACAAAATAGATGAAAGTGTTCGGCAAATCATTCCAATTCATCGATCTGCCTCTTACCTCACCTCACCTCACCTCACCTCGTTTCATCCCTCCATCCCCCCGTTCCCTCTCCGCCTGCTCCACCAACCCCACGCAAACATCCCGAACATCATCCCCAACTCTCCAGCTCATCAACAAAACCCCCTGCCGATCCAGAATCTCTTTCGCCCGTGCCCAGCGCCGCCTCCACATTTCCTCACGCTTATTAGGCGCCGCTGGCGCTCCTGCGGGCCCGAGGCTGGGTGCGATTGAGGAGGAGGATGTCGATGAGTTTGGGTATGAGTAAAGAGAGGACGACGATAGCGGCTGTGGCTGTGCGTGTGGCTGAGAGGGTATATTGGTTGTTGAGCGTGTGGGGGGAGGCGGGGTTGCTGATAGAGAGGAGGATGGGGAGTGGGAAAGGGAGCTGTTGCTATAGCGTGGGTCTTGGGCGGGGCCTAGGGCTTGTTTCGATAGGGGTTGTGTGTTGCTGCGCCGCGGCGGGGGAATTGGTGGAGGAGGTTCTTTGGCTGTTGGGCGTGAAGAAGGGGTTCGTTCCATGGGGGACGGAGAGTGGGTAATAGGAGTACTTTCCCAATACGATCGCGCCGATGGAAGCTGGTTGTATATATTTGCAACCTTATCTCGGACAGCAGATGCGTAGCTTTCCCCGTTCCCCGTGGCTGGTCTATCAGAAATAGTATTCTTCAAGGATTGGCTTGTTGAGGAGCGATTAGGCGGTTGTGGGCTAGCATGGTGGAACGTTTGTGCTGAACGGATGGGTAGAGGAGAGTTTTCAGGCTGTCCTTGCGATTGTGAAGAGGATAACGCTAGGGGCTTGTCTGGGAGTGGTGGCGCGGGCTTCCGTCGAATGCTGGATGACGATGTGTCTCTGTTATTGTTTCTGTCCGCTTCGACAGCTCCACTCCGAAGAGCGGCAGGTTTGGAGGGCCTTGTGGGAGGTGTTTGCCTATTGTTAGATGAGAGCTTAGCCGATTCAATGCTGCTCATCGCAGAGGACTCTTCCTCGGTACCCAAATCAATGAGATTTCCCGAAGGTGTGACGGATTCATTCTTCGCCGGATCTTTTTGCTCAAGATAGTTACGCGGTGGCAAACTAGGTGGACGGATCTCCAGCTCGCCTGAACTTCCGGGAAGAGGGGGAGGTCCGATTGTGTTACTTCGAGTGGGTGGCCTCTCGAAATGAGTTACCGATTGGTCAAAAAACTTATGAGTTGGAGGCGTTGTCACGTCTCGAATGAATATACCAAGTATTTTCCCGGGATTAGCAAGTGCCAATTCTGTATAGACTTCCAGATCCGCCTCTCCACTATCACCCACAAGGATGAACCTGCGATCAGGAAAATCAAGCATGATTCTTTCAAGCGTCGATCTCTTTTTCTCCGCCGTAGGTTCGAAGATACCTTGCAGCATCCCTGAGTACTGTTTCAAGTGAAACGATCCGGGCGGAAGGCCAGCCAAGCCAAAAAAGTTCTTAAGTAAAGGGTACAGCTGCCATGGGGAGTTTGAAACATAATGTACCCTCACGCCCATTTCGGTTAATTTTGAATACCAGCCTTTCACACCAAGCACGGTAAGGTCTTCGAGGTTGCGTACGAAGGTATTTCGAAAGATCTCTTTCGCACCGCTTGCAATCGCGGAGTGCTTAATAGTGTCATCAATGTCACTGATCAAACTAATGCCTATTGGTTCGATAATTTTCACTTCTTCCGTGGCGGACAAATTCTCGGAAGCCAGCACCCTAATATGAGTAGGGACGAAGTCGAGGGCTGCGCGAACTGAGAAATGACCGCCGTCATTCGTCGAAACCGTCCGCGACTGGCTATTCTTTTGGTCGAAAAAGAAAACCGTAATGGGAACGCTGACGATCGGGTTTGTCAAAAACGGTTGAAGCCGTTCCATAAGTTGGGCGTTTGCAGCGGCTATCTCGTCCTGATTGCCGTAATATGAATTTTGATCGCCTTCAGGCCTGGACGATGATAAGGCTTCCCTCCTAGCATTAGCCTGCCACTCAGGGTCGGCATCTCTCTGGGCCTTGTGAATGATAGATTGCGCCTGTTTATCGACAACTGCTTCCTCATTCACTACAGCCGACGATGGCCTATTTTCCGTAGCAGCCGTATCCGGAGTCGGTATCCCACTCAATCGTCTTGCAAGGGAAATCAGAATACGATTTTTCCGATTCATCGGGCCCCGATGAGGCGCATATACCCACCCTCTTACATCGACATCCACAATCGCGTTATCTTGCTCATACTTCTCCCACTCCCTCCTCCAAAACTCCATACTCCCCATTGACTGTGGATCGTCAGGGTCCGTCCCCGATTCGGGTTCCAAATCCCGATAATCAACCTCTGGTCTCTTCCTCACATGCCTACGCCCGTAACTAGGGAACAAAACCATCTGCTCATCCGCATATCTCGCCGTTTCCATGTCTGGAAATCCACCGGGCGTGTCGCGTGTATCGTAATCATAATCTTGGGTTCTCTGCGCCCACTGTGCCGAATAGGCCTGTCGTAGCTCGTTAGCCGCCTTCAAGTATCCGTAAACTTTCCTCCTGCGTGTCCCCCGCTCGCGGCCAGCACCCTCTTGCCCGGATCCATATCCATATATAGAACCCCCATCACTTGTAGAGTCAGCCCTGTACGGGCCTAACGACCCTGACTGTGGTGTTGTCATCCGGCCACCACGCTCTGCATCTTTCAAGCGCCTGCTAACGGCGCCAAGTACGGGTCTGTTTCGGTGATAATCGAAGGTAAATTGCGAACGAGCGGCAGTTGTCGCTTTAGCTCTATGCCTAAATTCAATTCCCTTCCTTATCCTTCGTTTAGGGAACCAATATGATATTATCCCGGTCCTCTTTTTATCCCTCGGAGTGTTGGCTACAGCGGTAGATGCAATGTAGTTCCTGTGATGATGGGAAGGGTGAGGTCGATATTTCAACAGCTGCCTGCTGACAATTGCCCGATAGATACGTAGATGCGTCCGCTGTCGAAAGGCCGGCAGTATCTCGTGACGGAAGTCTAGGAATCTGGCTCGAAGACGCTGGCGAGTGTGCGGGAAGATAAAGCGGAGAAAGGTGAGGGTGGTGCGGAGTCGGATGCCAGGCTTGAGGGAGCGAAGCCGCGGACGAGTGAAGAAAGGTGGGCGAGCCAGCTCGTAGGTAGTTTCGAGGAAACCGTAGGAATTTAAATAGGAATCAACACAGATTGAAGGGAGTTTGGCGAGTTGTTGAATTGTTGAATTGTTGAATTGGTGGTTGTAGCTAGCTAGTTAAGTGTTCTGTTATTTAGGTGTTGGATGCCGCATGTTGGTTCTGTGACGTTTAGCAGTTAAATAATGAAGTTGGTCAGCCTTGCGGAGGGGAGGACGCAACGAAAGAAGCAAAAGAAAATAAAAATAAAAATAAAAATAAAAATAAAAAATAAATCAAGCTAAACTAAATTCAATTGATTGGCAAATGCAATAAACCTATGAAATACAAGATAAAATGAGAAAGGGCTTATTCTACCTCTGCCGGAGGCTGAAAACTGTGCTATTCATGTAGCTGGTTGCAGCAATATGAAGCCAGATTTTGGGAGCGGTTGGCTTTATCATAACAGTTCTAAGTGTTACAAGGGCGCAGTTGCAGTGGCAGTCAAAACGATAATTTTGATTGACAAGGTATGAATGACGATTCTTTTTGGTATCCTAGAAATTCATTATTACGATATACTATTTATTACCTCCCTCGCTTCCGTGTAAATACGCCGCTTTGGCGCCTGCATTTAATCACTGCCCAAAAGGTATTCAAGCTTCCTTCACTATATTCTTCCATAACTCCCACACGCCAAATGCTAGCATAGAACCCACCCGTGGACTCCAGTATATTAGACAGAGTCTTCTTCTGCATAATCAACCTTCTTCCCTCTAGTCCTTCCCGAAGCACGGGTAGCGGTGGCCTTGTCCGTACCAGCCAGGTCAACAGCAGCTTCATCTTCGCTGCTACCACTGCTGGCAGAGGATATCGTAGCTATCTTTTTAACCCTCTGCCGTTTCCTTGCTGCTGGTTTCTCAGTGATGGTCTCTGCAGCTGCCGCGGTATCTGTAGTTTTGCTCAGCCTCCCTCTTTTCCGCGGTGTCCCTGTAGTAGTTGTCGTATCCAATGTGCTGTTGCCGCTGCTACTCTTGGCCACGATGGCCTCCGCAATCTCAAGCTTAGACGCACGTTTGGCTGGCTGTAACCACTCTTCCATACCGGGAGGCCAATAGACGCGGCCTTCTGGCCCGCCCATACCAACTTCCTCCTCAGGGATAAGCGTTGGGGCTATTTCACCGTCATCTTCAACATCATGGTCATGGTCATGATTTGATTTAGCAGCGCCTTGCTGCTTCAAAGACGAGACTGACTTCCTCGCTGTCTTTGTCGTCGCCTTCTTCGGCTTCTTAGTACTGGCCCGTCTAACTCTATTGTCATCGGCGCGTGTGAAGGGTATAATGTCATTGATCTTCTCAAACCCGGGAAGTTTATACGTCCTCATAAGTTCAAAGACAGCCTGCTCTTTATCCTTAGCCTCAATCATAAGATCCATCGTGGGATCGCAGGGCGGCAGCACGTGGACACGGGGGTTATGTTTGCGTCGCTGCTTCTTCGTAATAGCGGAAGGTGTCTGCTCGGAATAATGCATCTTTTGCGTGATCCCCTTCCCCGTCCAGGTAGCGGTGATGCGGTCGTAGAGACTGATGATATCCAGCGTCCCTTCGCGGACCTTGCCTGCATCAAAATTGATATTGTGATGGTGGTAATCGAGAACGAGCGGGATGTTCAACTCCTCGCAGATGGGTAGTAGGTCGTGCACGGTCCAGCTCACATCGTCGTTCTCCAGGACCAGACGATTCTTGATATCGCCCGATAGCGTCCTGTAGGTCTTCCGAAAACGATCAAGGGTAGCTTGTTTGTCACCAAAGACCCCGCCCATGTGTAAAATCATAACGGCATCCCGGTCC
Organism: Blastomyces emzantsi; assembly: GCA_003206725.1. Lineage (NCBI taxonomy): Eukaryota > Fungi > Ascomycota > Eurotiomycetes > Onygenales > Ajellomycetaceae > Blastomyces > Blastomyces emzantsi. The sequence continues at coordinate 22,829 of QGQJ01000188.1, forward strand.
TGCTGCGGCGGTAGTTTCAACAACCGCAACATCTCAGCATGGTATTCGAGATCTCGGACGGAATTTTCGGTAACAGTCGGCCGCGGCGAGGCCAATTGTGTAAACTTTATTTTTAACGGTCAGTGTCAATATGCTCTCCAAAGAAAGAGGGGGGAAACAAGAGTGTCGCACCTGCCCCGGATGAACAGTCAACCGATGCCCCAACTCCCCGGCAACCCTCCCTGCTTCTGCCAGCACATCAGCTGCGAACGGTTCCAATCTATACCCGTGCTCCGCATGGCTCGCAAACGGAAACATCTCGCTCGAAAGCCGCATAAATTTAATCCCGTAGCGCTCATTCCAGCGGAGCAGTTTCACAATATCGCGCGCGTTCGCTATGCCGAGGGCCTGCACGTATGCCAACCCACGCTCGATGTCGGGCGGTTGTTGGAGATCTGGTCGATTTTTGGTACGGTGGGCGGGCTGGGTGGAGTCTTGGAGTGGGTGGCGGTTTTCGAGGATTGAAGAGATGCGACAGGTGCGCGCGCAGAAGACGGGCGGGCTAGAGGTGCGCAGATATGTGTTTAGGCAGGCCTGCGGTTCGTTTCAGCGTTAGCGGCTTTACATGATTGTTAATGACGAATGGTAACGTACATATCCTAATCGGCCTTTCCATGGAAGGGGGAGATAGCTGCTGTTAACTGGCGGAGGTCGCGAGAGCGCCTCTTTAACCTCCTCTACGTCAGCGGGGATATCGACGTTAGTTTCTGGATCGAGGATTCCAGTAGAGGAGCTTTTGCCGGCGCTTGTTGGTGAGCGTTTAGTTCCAGGAACTAGAGTTTCAATATCAATTGGCGCATCGGAGAGTGGTGAGTCTGACATAGCTCGTGCCATGTTACCACTCAAGAGCCCATGAGGCACGGCAGCAGATTGCACAACCACAGCTGCTCCACTTGTCGTATGTAGCATTGAAAAGTTCACGCTTCGCGCAGTAGCCACCAAGACGGTTAATCTTGTGCAGAGTCTGGGTGTGAGCAGCACGTGGGAGAAGTTTTGCGACGAGGGCGCTGGGGAGCCATGTCTGGTTGCGAGATTGTGAAGGAAAGCCTGTTTTGCGGCACTGTCGCGTCGGGAGAAAGCGGCAGGGGTGAACCGTCTAATACGGTTGGTAGTCTGAAGGGCATACTTTAGACGCAGGGAGACAAACCCTGACATCATAAAGATAAGTGGTACTTGATGTCAGTCACGTCACGGGCATGTTTGTCGCATGTTGATGCCGAATTGCTCGAGTTAAGTGACGTGCGCGGAGAGATGTGAGAACTACGATAAGCGCCAGATTGCGAGATAAGGTTGCGACTGGTTCGCGCGCCAGCCTTCAATAGACGCGCCGACCCACCACGAACTCTACCCGAGGGAATTAAAGATGGACAACTAGCAGGAGTTACTCCACACAGCTGACTGTTATATACGGAATATCTGAGGTGGTTTGTTTCATTTCCACTCATATTAAATTGGAGATTTGTGTAGAAATAGCATCGAAGCCGGTAATGTTTCCTTTCCTCTGCCACTGTATTGCTCATGTGGCCCCGCAAAAAATTCTCCGTTGAAACTTACAGAGAATTCTCCTTATCATTGCAATCCTTTTGTCAGTTAGAGCTGCTCGTCCATCATAGCCCCATTCTCAGCGCTGCACATCGTCAGTATTCCCTTCGAGAAATTCCCCGTTCAGTATGCCTGATGAATCGCCAGAACAATACTGATAATTATGCCAATTCAAAGATAGACCAGCACATAAAGCAGTAACTAACTACTGGGAACCAGTAAACGGAAGCCACGGAAATATCTGCATACAAGAATAACCTCTAGGATCGACCAATGCGTCCGCCCGTCTTGCGAATGTGGGCGTAGTCTGGTCCCAAACCCGACGCACGTCGTCCAAGAGCGACCTGGGACACATTGAACCGTACCAGTGTTGGCTTTGACTTCCTTTCCACATCTCGTTAACGTCGGTAGTGCCCGCGCCCATTTTAAGATTTTATTCCTTTCCCTTGTTGCTATTTTCCGTCCCATGGAGGTTTACATCCTATGGTGGGTCAGGGTGACTAACGGCGTGTAAGTTATCCTAAATTAGATCAGCCCGGGCGCAAATTGTGGGTAACTGAGAGAAGGATCCGCGATGCTCCAGTTTCAAGGGAAACATTTTTTCATCATCCAAACGCCTAGACAACAGGCTTTTCAGCATTAGGAGAATTCCAATGCCTGAAAACGTTGCAAGTTTGGAGTTTCCTTTTGGTCTAACCCTCAGCCATGAAGTATGGGAGGCGCAGGAATGGTAGGTAAACCTCCACCATAAAGCTGCTAAAATTTATCGGACCGGAAGCTCAAGGGCGCATTAAAAATGCAAAGTTTGCAGTAACTTCATGGAAAGTAATTTTATGATGATTGTTTCAATAATGCTGCCAGAATGCATAAATAGTTTTGTGTCTCATACTCCTTCCGATGGATCGGAAATTTTGCAATTTAGCGTGTACAGAAAGAACCAGCGATTGTTTCGTCTCGCTTTCCCGTCTCATTGGTTTTCTCCCAAAGCGAACTTAAGCATACTCAAATATGCTCTGTCTTCTGTAGATAAAATGAAGGGTTTCACATAGGCATTTTCGTTAGTGCGGCATTTTGTTGGCATCCTTGTTTGGTTGAGCAGATAGCCACAAGCCTGAGAGTGGAAGTTAATCAACTAGAAAAAATCTTTCTTTCCTCGACTCCTTTCAACCGAATTTAGCAGATTAATAAATTATTCAGATACCAGCTCTCTGTTTCTGGTCCGCCTGGTTGATCTCCCAGCCAGCCAGTGACGCGAAGAGAGCAGTGGGGGCGGTGGTCTGCAGGTGCATGTTGGATCTTCTAGAAGACGATGTGACACAAAGAACCATGTATGATTTTGACAAACCCGCTTATTGGGCGGGGAGCATGCTTTGCAGGACGCAGTTCCGATAGACCGTAGCGACAGGCCATAACCTCTGGATGAGGGAATTTGTCTTGCGAAGGAGAGAGGGCCATTTGATGGGGCGCCATCCGTGTGGAAGAACCAAAGATATTAAGAGCTGTATTCATGCATAAACCTGCTGGGTTTTCTGGACGAGAGTTGGGGCAGACAGAGGCAGACAACAGGGCATGGTGTATAATAATGAAGAGGCACATAATATGAAGATGTTGATCTTATCATCATCGAAAGAATCCAAAAGGGATCACTATTATACTATAACTTACTACTCCGTACATCGTTATGGAAAGTTCACACCGCATATCAAAATCTCACCACGAGACCAGCATCAGGTGACTACACAATCTCCCAGCGTAAAAAAAGTAAAACCCAATACCGTACCAATACACGCGCACGGGGCTCGTGGTCAGCACCACAGCCAATCACAGCAACCACAATCAGCCTCCCGCCCGGCCGTGCATGTTGCCATACGACGCATTTACCGCCTGCCAAGCCCTTCCCACTCGCTTTCCGCCCGCAACCTTCTTTACATCCATACATACATATACATACCGGTGTATTACCGTACAGTTATCAGCCGCCCGATGAGATAACTCGCCCAACTTCTCGCCAACCTCCTCCCCCCTTTTTCCGCTATCTCATCCCGGCGACAACGCGGGAGACAAGGCAAACCCTCTCGCCGCTTCTGTCCTTGCTTTACTGCTTGTCTGCGTGCGTCCCCCTATCGCGCATTCATGGCTGGCCACTGGACGTGATTTATCTTGCATGAAAGTTGGTTGGTGGCCTTATCCTCGCCCGTCTCCTCCTCCCTCGAATTTCAACGCCGTCCCACCTGCTTAGGAACGCCCCCCCTTGAGTGCACGGCTTGCTGCTGGCAAAATATTAAAAGAGCTCTACTTGGGAAATACAGGCCGGGCCAAGTGTTTAGTGATCGTCTTCGTCGGGCCTTTGCAGCTTGTTTAAAGACACTGCAGCACTGTCGTACCGCGGGCCAGCGCTTCCCCGAGTTTTGGTTGCTCTCCCACCGCTCCCCTTCCCTTCTCACTACTATAAGCATGCATCCGTGATCTGTGGCTTATGATTTTACCACCGGGGGCCTAATCACCGGTTTCTTCCCTTTACGTCTTTTGTTTTGCCGCAGAAAGCATCATGTCTTCGACTCTGCTGGCTCCAGAGGATATCATGCTTCCTCCCAGTCCGCCCGAGTATGCAGATGAATACGCAGAAGAACCCTCTGCGAACGGCAGCTTCACACCTCCCTCGACATTTAAAAGTACAGAAACAGCAACGAATGCTCATAGCGGTGCTACCATTACCACTTCAGCGACGAAGACGAAGACGAAGACGACGACGACGCCCTTGACGATTCCGCCAACCCTAAATCTCATCCCAAAGCCCTATTCCTCCCTCGGCAAAACACATCTTCGCTCGCGCTCTCTGGCGAGCCCGGGAGCTCCATCCATGGCCCGCGCCCACTCCTCGCCCGGACCGGACTCGCGCGGTCGATACGCATTTACAGCACACACAGGAGGATCCTCCAGTCCTCATGACTCGACATTGGGACGTCAGAGTCCGCTCCGCGTTTCGGTGGAAGACGGTTTATACCCTACCATCAGCATGCTGAATATATCAGAAACGATAGCTGAGCATCCAGAGCTTCAGGCCACTCCTAGATCGAACAGGATTCAATTGGATGTATCCCCCGCGTCACCTCTATCGCCCGGAACTCTTAACACCCTTCCCCGCACAACTCGAAGACGACCCTCCTCCCCCCTCTACCCAGGCAACAGTAGTCCCATCTCCGCCCAAGCATCCCCAATAGTTTTTCCCGCAAAATTCAACGAATCCTACCCAGCCTACTCCTACTCATCTACTTCCTCAATGCCGTCAACTCCGTCGAGCATACGCTCCCGCAGCCCCAGCATATCCTCTCTAGAGACGATCCCAGATATCCCCGACGCAGAAGCGGCCGCCATCGAAGCCGATCAAATTGCCAGGTTGAAAGCTGCAGCAGATCGAGCTGACGAAGCTGCCGCCAGCAAAGATTTTAACCGACGGCGGAGTGCTATTGACGTTTCTGGCTCTTCGAGCCCGCTGGGTAATCCGCGATTTGGGGGTCTGGGTTCCTACGGCGGCTGTCGGGCGGATAAGAGGAAACGGTGGAGCGTTTGCGGGGCGGAGGGGAGACAGGATCTGGATCTTGAAACGATTTGGGAAGATTGAAGTAGGTGCATCATTGACGATCATTTGTTTCATATATGGTCAATCCCATTTCCTACATGAGTTACCCTCAAATTGCATCTTAGTCATCGTCTCACGCCAGCGCCATACCCGTTATCCTTTCTATGTTTTATTCTCCTTCGATTGTCAGCTGCGTTGTTTATCTACATATTTGTATCAATACTACTTCCTTCGTCCATATTTGTTTTGCAGTCAATCATGCTTTACCTCATGGTGGCCAGTTCGTTTGGCGTTGGTTGAGCAGGATTTGCGATACCCTGTTCTATTTTCTCTCTTTCTCTTTCTCCCTTTCTCTGTTTCTCTCGCCCATTTCAATTCTCCACCTCGAATTTCCTCCTGTCTACCTTTAGCTTCCCCAACAAATTTCCGTCATATTTTCTAGGCCACAAATCTAAGTACAGGGTGGAAATGGCCAGTGACAATAAATTACATGCAATATCATCAATGGCGCAAACAAACATAACTCTATGCTATAAGGATGGCTGTTGTTTTTTTAGTCTCAGTTTTCCATTTTCCATTTCCTTTTGCCATGCCCTCAAATTTCCCTACATATATATATCTCACTCTTTTCCCCCTCGGGCTCAATAAACTCAAATGTCCACCACTGCCCACCCGCAGAACCGTTAACCTTGCGTCCCATCTTAACATATCCTGAACTGAACTTAATTTCCGAAAGACGAGGATCCCACTCCCATCATTCCTTCATTTCATGCACGCACCCATCCCATCATCCACTACAACATCAAATGTCGTGTAAAAAATTCAAGAGACTCGCGCTTACGTTGACCCCTTTTCCCAATCCAATGGGATCTAAGGAGGTTTTTGCCGGGGGGGTTCAGGTTAGTCAGGGGTGCGAGGCGATGTGGTGGTGCGTTTCAGCTTCTCACTCTCTCTGACTATTTTCAGATGCTTATATAACGAAATGTAAATCCCGAGAGCGAGATTTTGGCAGTATAATTACTTGCGGTGCATTTTTCCAAGCTTTTCTTATATATTTTATACGCTCATGCGTACATCCCTGAGCC